>JANITX010156418.1:0-15639 GCA_027564395.1 Erythroxylum ulei
GGATATGTTGCTTCCGCTGCAAAATGATTTCTTAAAAGTTTTGAAATCTACCGTTTCTCCAAATAATGCATGCTTTCTTTTTCCGATCCAACATTCTATGCCTAGGAAACTAAGCTCTGATACCAAACAATGTTGAACCCCACTTTCGGAGCCCAACATTCGGAGTCATAAATAGGAGCAAACTCATTTCTTCAACTTCAGGACAGATTTTGGGAAAACTTGAACTGGAATTTCAATTTGACTTTTGCATAAAATTTGGTCCCCATTCTCTTAAGTTTCTAATGACACCAAAATTATTCAATTTGGTTCAGAAATTTGAAAGTCATAGCCCAAAAACTTTTGGATTATTATTAAACTGAAACAGTACACTATACTCAACTTCCATCCAAAAATTGAAAGTCTTAAAGACTGAACTAAAATTCAATTCCTTCAGATATTTTGTATCTCTATGCCTTCAGTATATTTAGAAACAAGAATCATCTTATTGGGAGCTCGACAGATCATGATATCATCAAAACACTGAAGTATATTTAGTACCATATCCAATTTATAATCTTCCAACTAATACCCTCAGTTTCTTTCAATAAATCTTTTCTAGATCATCCCCAAAGGCTACCAATTTTTATGGAGAAATAGAATTTTTTTTAGGAACCTATTGGTTTAAGAATTAGTTCATTTGGAGGTCAGATGATGAAGTTATTCCCGAAAGAATCAAACATGATTTTGTCCTCAATCATACTGAACCTGTTTTGGGACAATTGACATAACTTTCACAAGAGACATCGGATTAAGGTCATTCTTAGACGATTTGAAAGAGGACATCTAGATGTACAACTTTTGGGAAGACCTTGAAGAGAGATGTTGCGATCTAGAGGCTCAAAATCTCAAATTTCAGAAAGTGTAGATGGATCAGACGAAGGTTCAATCTAAGATGAACCAGACGAAGGATCAGTCTAAGATGAAGCAGGTAAAGGTTCAGTCTAAGATGAAGCCGACAAAGGTTCAGTCTAAGACGAAGTACAAAATACATTGGATGCTCAATGTTTGATATGCTTATAAAGTTATCCAAAAGTTTAGTCAATAACTTGGTTACTAAAGTCTCTAATATCTTGGAGTTTCCGATGCCTTACAAGGTTCAACACTCATCTTGGTTTGCACCTGAGGAGTGAAAAATATGGGATAAGTTACAAAGTTTAGTGGCTATTATAGCCATCGGCAATTAGTCAAAAATTCAAGCATATGTACATATATATATATCTAGCAATTCAAGCATTTTCAATCTGTTCTAGCAATTCAAGCATTAATCAATTTAGCTCAAACTCATAACACACAACATAGACTTTAGCCATTAATCATAACACTCAATTATGCACCATACTTGACAATTCACAAATATAATGCCCAAATAAATGGCTCAATAGTTCTGTGGAATGAAACAGAGAAATTGAAGTTTACATCGTGAATAAAACAAGTCCAAATTCTTAGGATCTCGTGGCCTCAAGTGAGCAGTCAGGAGAAGGCTATAGGTCAACGTGCACGTGGCTAATGAAACGGGTTGCTCTGTTTCCCAATCACAAAGAAAATTTATGCTCAAAGAAAATTTATGCTCAATTCAATTATGTGCTCATACTTTAATTCTTTCTCTTCTTTTCATTTATACAAATGTCATAACCTTTTTCAAGGCATAACATAATCTTAATTCGTCATGCATTTTCAAACATTCACAACGATTCAATTTCAAGAAAATCAACATACACACACATAGGAAAGAATTTGCCCAATTACACAATAACTACAAATACATTACCCACCTACCTTTCCTCCATCTACCTTCGTGTGTACCGTATATGCCCAGAATATTTCACACCCTTTCCTCATCATTTTCTCTACTGTTAGAGCTGAAACAATTCTAGGTAGGCTTGCTTTCCTGCCCCTCATAATCACCACCTTTCTACCTTCATCTAACTCAAACTCTACTATCTTTTGTTTGCAACCTAGATTGGCATTATAGTTTTCTAATGTATCCATGCCCAAAATCACATCTAATCCTCCCATATTCATTGACATTAAATCCACCACTAATTGTTCTACACCAATAATTATTTCAAAATCTCTATAAACTTGACTAATAATAATATACTGGCCTATTGGAGCACTAACCATCAAAGGAGTATCCAATAGGCTCAAATCTCTACCATGCATAGTTCTACTTGATGAAACAAATAAATAAGTAGACCTGGGATCAATCAAAACAATAACTTCATCATCAAATAATTTAACTGTACCAGTCACAACTTTTGGAGTGGTTTCTGTGTCCTCCCGTATCATTGCAAACATGCTAGCTGGTGCTTACCCCCTCGGTCTTCCTGGAGGATTCACCTTCTTGGCTACCTCAGAACTGCCCACTTCAATTGCAGTCTTGTGTCCCATAGTCTCAGCCCTTTTTAAAGCTTGCATATGAGTTCCTTCTTGTCTTGCATACGGTGGGCACTCTCTAGCCATGTGCCCTTTCTCCCCTCAGTTGAAACAAGCTCCTGTCAATGTATAACACTCCCCTTTATGGAACTTGCCATAATGATCACACTTGGGAAAATATGACTTGTCCCCCTCTCCCCTTCTTCTGCCTCTAGCTATTGAGGCTTGATGAGACACAGTTCTCACCTATCTGGACCTACTTACACCACTGCTCCTCTCCTCAGACTTCATAAGAAAAGTCCTGGCACTCATCTTTTACATAGGAGCACCACTTCGCCTCCGAAACTGATCTCTCCCTTTCCTCTTTCTGTTTACTGCGCTCTTTATGTTCTCCACAATCTCAACCCTTCATGCTGCTTCAACCAGCTATTGAAAATCAAAGAAATTCTACGCCACCACCTTTTCTCTGATGGCTAAATGCAATCCCGACTCGAGCCTACGACGCTTAGTCGCTTCACTCATCATCATCTTAGCTGCATATTTAGACAATTGTGTAAATTTGCACTCATACTCGCTTACTGTCATCTCCCTTTGGGTGAGACTCAAAAATTCCTTCTACTTTTGTTGGATATAAACCTTAGACAAATACTTCTTCTTACAAGTAGCTAGAAAGTCCTTCCATGTCAACACTGATGGTTTCATCTGACTCCCTGAAACACTTTCCCTCCAATGCAGAGCATCCCCCTGTAGCAAGCTTGCAGCATACTCAACTTTCTCATCATTTTCACAATCTATTTGTTTTAACACCCTTTTTGACTTCCTCAGCTAGGTTTAAGGTTCTTCTTGATCCGTCGTCCCATAAAACTCCACTGCCCCATACTTCCTAACCTTATCAAACGACTTTCTTTTCTTCACTAGGGCTCGAGTAGAAGTTTGCGGCATTTGGCCCATTGCCTGGACAAAATCCTGAGCAAATGTTTAGAACAACCTAGGTTCCAATGGAGTAGGCACTTTTTCCCGCAGAAGAGGCAACTTCTACGTCTGTGATTGAGAGGGACACTACCGTGCCCTACAGAAGCCTCATCATTTCTTGGGGCTCTAGACTCATCCGTATCCTCCTTTCTAGGTAGAAAGTTAGGTGAAATAGATCCTTGCAAAACTCCTCGTGTTCTTCTACGAGGTGGCATCTTACTCCTTCAATTGAAACACTAACGATTAGCTTACATTTCATTTTAATCTTATTTCCTACATGTATGCATGCTATGCATGTCACTTAATACAATCAATCAATTCACAATGCAAACAATTTATTACACACATCATAACAATTTATATCACTACGTATTGTAAGCCTAGGAATCCTTAAAAAGAAAGCTAAAGCTCTGATACCAAACAATGCTCAGCTCGGGTCCTGTTACCTATCCCAAGGCGACCACTAGAGGTGGTTAGGTAAGGATCATATGAAAAGAAAAATCGAAACCTTCAATTAAAGGTGAAAATTTAACGACAGCAATGGGCAGGTTCACCGCAGCAAAGTATACGTTTGTCGCGGTGAACTATAGGAATACTTTCTAAGGACCTTTCGAGAGAAGTTCTCCACGGAGAAGTCTCCAGGTCAACTGACCTCACCCTTTAGGACAAATATGCGGTGGCAAAAGAGTCTGACTCTTCGGTAGCGAAAGGTTCAAGATCAACCAAAAACCTTTCAGGAAAGATGCATCGTGACGAAAGTTTGGCTTCGTCGTGACAAAGTTTCCCGAATCAAACTGAAAATACCGTTCGGGAGAGGTTCGCCACGGCTAAGTTTGTCATCACCATGGTGAAACCTTCAAATCCTAAACCCAGAACCCAACATTCAAATACAAAACTTTATATTTACACATACAATTTGCACAACAACCATCAAAAACTTAACCAAAGAAAAATGTAAACATACACATAAAGAACTTCTTCAATGTTGAATCTGATTACTAAATCAAAATAGATTTTGAACAAAGCTTTAGTTACATATCAACACTACATCATTAGCTTAATAAAAAATACATATGAATGCTTATGTTTGATATGTTGCTAAAGCTACCCAAAAGTAATTGAACTAACTTAGTAGTAAATGTAGCTATCTCGGAGTTTCGAAATGTCTTGCAAGGATCAACAATCTTCTCGTTCTGCACCTGAGGAGAAAATAGTTGGTTGAGCTACAAAGCTCAGTGGCTAATATATTTATAGCCATTGGTGATGAGCCACACAATCAAACATATATATATACATCTATATCTCATTTCATTATAGCCATTCAATCCTTAACCATTCTAGCTCAAAAACTCATAATTAAGGAAGTTAACGCATAACACATAATGTATACATTTAACCATCAAACATAACACTTAAATGCATCATACTTGACAAATCAAGGATGAAATGCACAAATAAATGGCTCGAGAGTTTCATGGATCGAAATGACAAAATCGAAATTTACACCCTCAACAAAATGAATCCGTTCTTACGATCTCATATGCCACAAGCGGGCAGCTAGAAAAAGGCTATAGGTCAATGTGCACGTGATGAACGAAATGGTTTCTCTCTTGCCCAAACACAAGCAAATATTCATGCTCAATTCATTTCACACTTTTCATGCTTCTCATGCTTTTCCCCCTTTTCATTAATACAAAATGCCATGACATCTTTCAAGGCATAACATGATCATAAATCATAATGCATTTCCAACATTCACAACAATTGAAATTCAAGCAATTTAGCACACATACTCAAGCAAGACAATTTTTCATATTACACAACAATTATAAACATATTACCCACCTAAATCGTTTGGAAATTCAAATCAAGCTTGCCTTTCCTCTTGCTCTTGGATTGGATTTTCTTGGTTTCCTTCAATAAACCAAGATTCATTCAACCCAATACTCTAATAAAAAAATCCATAAGCTTCAATAATGACAAAAATAAGATAAATGAAAATTGAACTTAGACTTAACATACCCAAAGTCTATCTAGGTTAAAAAAACTAAAACCTAGTTTAGAAATCCATGAAAAATCAAGATGGATTTCTTCTTTCTCACTTTGTTTCCAACACCAAAACCCATTTCTCTACTTCTTTTCTAGCCAAACAAGAAGAAAATATGAAGAAGATTACCTTAGCTTAGCCAAATCCTCTCCGATCTTCTTCTTCCCACATTTTCTTTCTTCTTCCCTAACTTCCTTGATTTTCTTCTCTTCTTTCTTCCTTCTCTACGTTTCCTTCCCTTCTTCCATGATTTCTTCCCTTCTTTCTTATTCAAGACTACATTTTTATATTTTCTTCCAATTTTGCCCTTCATTAATTTGTTTTATCTACTAACTCCTTTAACCCATTAAACACCATATTAAGCCTATTTAATCTAATACCTTAACATAATTCTAACATTTCTATTCTAATTTCTTCTTATGCTCACTAAATTATGGGCTAAATTATAAGAAAATAAATTAAAATAAATAAATAAATGAATAAAAAATAAAAATTTTGGTGTCCAACACGTGCACCGCACACGACAACTGAACACCACGTGCATGATGAATTTAGCGCATAGTACATGTTAACGTCAGCAAAAAACTAAAACTTTTCAAAATTTCCATAAAGGTGTCTCGAGGTATTTTGGTTCAGTTTCCTAGTTTGGGGAATTTATAAGGTAATTTTTTAATTTTTTGGATTTATTACATGTGAAATAAATTAAAGTTTAACTCTAAAAAAGTAAATAAGGCATTCAAAGTTATTTCGAGTGAATTTTCATTCTTTGGACTTCACATGAGGGTGATACTTGATTTTTCATGTCTTAGGTCATATGTTCGGTGTTCGGAATAGCATGATAATCACTTAGATTGAGATTTTTCATACAAAAGTCTCAAATATTCTTCATTGACAATTGTTTTAGCACTAGTATGACATAATTAGAATATGCATATGATTTTTTACATTTATTGACAAATATTATCTCATAATATATGCCCATATGAATGTGAGGATAACATAAATGTGTATCACTTATGTTTATGGACTTTTGGAGTGATAATGAGAATGTTTTCATCACAGTAGCGTTTCGAGTTAGTGTTTGGATTATTCTGCTTGCATGTTTAAGGATGTCTCTAGTCTTGTGTTTGGATATTCTACCCAAATGTGTTAATCTTACATGGGATTTTGAGATATGCATAAAAGCATAAGATGGAGGAAACCATTCCTTTAGTGATTGATTCACTCACAGATGGTTGTGTCATAAGAGTTGATGGTGTTACTTTGATCACTTTTATGTGGAGGTCTAGTTACAGACATTATGTATTCATCCCACAGATATTTCATAATGTGTGTAATCAGATTCTCAGTACATATACTACTTACAACTTTGAGTATCACTATTAGCATGTATTAATGTTGATTTTTACTTTGTCATTTTACAATTATCTTTTTGATCAATAATAACACTGTCACCATTGAAACCCTAACCAGTTTCAATTTTAAGGAGTGGAAGCAGGATGTGGAGTTTGTGCTAGATATATCAGATTCAACCTGGTTATGCAAGCTGAGCAACTAGCTTCAATCACATCCAGCAGTTCAGAAGCTGACAAAGTAGCTTTTGCAACCTGGGAGCGGTCTAATAGGATATGCTTTTTTACCATCAAGAGGTCAATCTCAGATCATTTACTGAATGAACTACCAAACACTAATATACCAAAGGAGTTTTTGGATAATGTGTCTTAGAGAAATAAGATCTCATTTAATGCTGAGTAGAGTGCCTTGATCAAGGAGCTATTCTCTATGAGGTATATAAAATAAGGGGGAGCACAAGACTACGTTATCAGGATGGTTTATCTATAGAGTAAACTAAAGGCACTTGGCATTCGTACTCCTGATGCATTGATAGTGCACTAAGCTCTGAACACTCTTTTGTCAGAGTTTGGTATGCTCATCGCATCATACATTTCGCAGAATGATGCTTAGGATATTAATACCTTGATTTCCCAATGTGTTGTAGCAGAGGAAAAGCTCAAGAGAAGTCCTTATAAGCCCTTTTTGCAACTGTTAAAGGTAAGGGCAAGGATAGACCCAAAAGAGCTAAGGGAGAGAAATAAAAATTCGCTCTGCAAATATAGACTAGTCAGTTTAATGTTGCAAAGGGATCACAAGAATTAAAGAACATGAGGTTCTTCTTATGTAAGATGAAGGGGCATAAGAAAGCTGATAGCGAGAAGTATAAAGTATGGAAGGTGAAATAGGAACTATAAGGTAACTTCTTGGCTTACATGATTCATGAATCTAATTTTGCAATAACCACATCCAGTTTTTGATGGGTAAATAGTGGAGCATCTAATCATGTTGCTTCCACAATGCAAGGATTCAGATCCAGGAGAAAACCAACTAAAGGGGGGGATAAGTTAGTGTTTTGTATGTAGGGGATGTATGTTTGAACCTCGATATGGGGTTTGTGCTTATATTATCAGACACATTTTATATATCGTCTTTTTAACAGAATCTGATATCTTTATCAGTATTAGACAAAGAGGGCTATCGTTTTGTCATTGAAAATGCAGTTGCACATTTATCTTTCAATGTAAAACATATTGGAACTGCCTTGTTATCATATAGTTTATATCAAATATGCCTTTCCCCTCATGAAATGTATGTTTCTCAATATATTACTGAAACTATTACTTGAAAGAGACCTCTCGTTAAGGATATATCATACATGTTGTGGCATAAATGCTTAGGCCATATTTTCAAAGATAGATATGAGAGAATGATAAAGGAAAACATTCTCCTACCTATAAATTTTGATCATCTAAAAACATGTGTTGATTACTCTAAATGTAAGTTGACCAAAATAAAGAAAAAGGGGTCAACTCGAGCTTCTGGTTTATCAGACCTCCTATATATGGATATTAGTGGGCCCTATATAACCACATTATGCAATTCTAGATATTTTCTAACTTTTATTGATGATTATTCTCGTTGCAGTTATGTGTTCTTATTTAAGTATGAAGTTCTTGACAAATTCAAAAGCTTTAAGGCTAAAGTTGAGAACCAATTAGGAAAATCCATCAAGATAGTCAGATCTAACCATAGTGGAGAGTATTATGGAAAATATGGGGTTTTAGGATAAGAAAAAGGTTCGTTTGCCAGATATATGGAATATTGTGGAATAGAGACTCAGTTCACTAAGTCAGGTAGTCCTAAGCAAAATGTTGTGGTCGAAAGGCATAATCGCACCCTAAAGGACAGTATGAGAACAATTCAGAGCAAGACTAAACTACCTGAATATCTAACTATCAAGACAAGATTGAATACTTTATAGAGTCCTAATCAAATTGGTGCCAAAGACAACTTTTGAACTCTGGAAACGATGGAAGCGTAGCTTTTCCCAAATTCGTGTATGGAGCTGCCCTGCTGAGGTGAATTTGTATAATCCTAATGAAAACAAATTGTGCACTCGTTCCATTCGTTTCTACTTAGTAAGATATCTCTATTAGTCTAAAGGCTACAGATTTTACTATAAAGAAGGGGGTTTCGAATGATGGAATCACAAACAACTAAGTTTTTGAAATACGATGTCTTTGAGGAGAGTGGGTCATCTCACCCTGAAGATGAAAGCAGGATGGATACTACGATTATTTTGTATCAGCCACTCATATAGTCAGGTTTAGTGGATCAAGGTCTTAGTACCATACTAGTACAGGAACAAGAAATCATATTCGTACAAACAGAGGTTCTTGAGGTACAAGAACCAATGCAGTTGCGCAAATCTACTAGAGTGAGACAATCGGCTATCTCATCTGACTATATAGTCCATTTGGGTGAACAAGACTATGATATTGGACATACTGTTGATCCAGTTACTTTTACAGAATCTATCTCTGGACCTCATACGGATATGTTGTTAGACACAATGATGGATGAAATGCTGTCGATGAAGCATAACCAGGTATGAGAGCTTATTGATTTGCCTCAACATTGCAAACTCGTTAGTTGTAAATGGCTATTTAAGACCAAGAAGGACTCTCAGGTTAAAGTTAACCAGTTTAAAGCTCGGTTGGTTGTCATAGGATTCACTTAGAGAGAAGGAATTCACTTTAATTTACCTTCTCTCCCATCTTTTCTAAGGATGCATTCAGAGTGATAATGACAATAGTGAAGTAAATCATTTGTTAATAAAGGAATCACGTAAAATATGAAGATACACAAGAAGGGGGGTTGAATTATGTAAACTTTTTAGAATATAAATATTTTGATATTTCTTGAAAATCTTTTAAACTATCAAATGAATACGAAAGACACTTTACTAATGTAGATACGTATTTGAATCGCAAGTAATTTTTTTCGCTACTTGCCTAACAATAAAAAATTGAAGTGTAAGGTTAGAGAATAGACACTGTGATTTTTATACTGGTTCACCCCAAACCTTAGGCTATGTCCAGTCCTCAGAGTTTGTCTGAGATGTCACTATACTCTTCAACTTTACAAGTATTCTTGCTTCCCTTCCAGAGCCTCTTCAGGTCTCTTACACAAAGTATTCTTTCTACTGTCTTAGCCTCTCCAGGCTCTAGCCTTTTCTTTCTCTCTCTAAGAAAGATATTGTTAGCTTTCTTTATAATAGTGTTTGCTCTCTTGTTTCGCACTTTGAATACAGATTTTTTTAAAGTGAACAACAAGTTATTTCAGCCTTCGACTAGGACTAGTATTTGTAGCCTAAATCTCCAACTACTTCTTGAGAAATTGCTTCTTGTTTCTTCTTAAAAATCGTTATTTAGTTGAGTTCTATAACTAACTCCAACTAATTAACTGTCTGATGTTCTTAGAGTATGTTCTTATTTGTATCATCTGATTTTGTCACTTTGTCTATGTTTGCGCTTCATTTGTGTTTTGCTTCGTCTATGTTTTGCTTCATATGTGTTTTGTGTCTCATCTGTGTTTTGCTTCGTCTGTGTTGACTAAGTGATACTTTCATTTTTCTGCACACTTAACAAACTTATCAAAATAGTTCATTGATTTATAAGAATATTATTATTTGATTGTCATCAAAATTAATAAAAGTGAAGTCTTCTTGACTTAACAATCTCCCCCTTTTTGATGATAACAAAGAATCATATTTTTAGAAGATAACATGAAATTTAGATGAATAGACGAATATTATTAGACAAATAATGAGACAACAAAACATAAGAAATGCACATATACATTTATGATATACGAAGATAAAAATAAAACTTGTCTACTTTTCTATCTTCTCTTCTTGTCTCCCCATATGATTTCTTTCTTCTTCTCTTCTCCCCCTATTTGTTATTAATTAAAAAAACTTCAATCAAGATGCTTCATAATTTCAGGAAACATACATTGCATATCAGTGTAGATCATCTTGAGGTCTTCTCTAATAGTAATCCATAGATATGCTACTTCCTTATGAAAATCACCAATCGAGTAACTTAGGTCATCAACCTTAGTATGAATTTCTTCAATTTCTTTTACTAAAGCTTCCTGACTTTTCTTTTTATGTGTGACTGACTTCCTCCAAAACAACAGTAAAATCTTGTTGTGTTTCACTCGGTGGATGGAAGTTTTTAGCAACAGATGATTCTAAAGGTAAAACATCTAAATCTATGATTTTGATTGTGGGAGGTTTGAAAGTTTGTTTTCCTTCTAGGATATCAAGATCATTAGGTCTAGGTAGTTTAGGAACTGGTTGTCTAAGAAGGTGTAATACTTCTTTAACGAATGGTATGAAACTTAAAGGTTTAATAGGCATGATCAAATGCACAAAGGTCTATAAGTTGAAATCGATACCTTCAACCATGATAGTTCTGAACTATCCTTTTGTCACTTTTCCAACTACCTTGAAGTTTGCATCTGTGGTGGAAACTCCAAACCTACTTCCTGATTACTTTGAGATATGATGTGGAACATAAATACTTCCAGGTTGAGCTACATTGCATGCATAATCTAAGTTCTTCACAGCAGCTTAAATCTGATCTTCAGTAAGATCATCTTCATTTTTTTAGGAAACAACTTCTTTTTTCCTTTTTTCTTCATTTCGCACAAGATTTGAAAATCTTGGTTGTATATCTGGCACAATTTTGATCAATGTTATGCTTGTAATTGGATAAATTGTATACCGATCCTTTGACATCTTCATTGGGTATGGTTCTGACTTTTCATTTTGAATAATACCATATAGTCTTTTTTCGTCACAATTTAAACGATGTATTGATCTATCATTGATCAGTATTGGTTCGACCTGTACCTTGACTAACTTTGTCGAAGGTTCCCTTATAATAACTGAGGTTTTGCTTCGAACAGGTACCGATTCTTCTATAACCTTCATTCTCAAATCCTTCATTCTGATAGGTAGAGAAGAATTATAATGTTCCAATTGATGTTCAACTGTCTTTGTCTTCTATTGAACGCAGCTCTAGCTCTCCTACACAACGCACAGACCAGCACTCTCCTCTTTTTATAACTTGATTTGACAATTTAAGTTGCTCTCCACACACCCAGTGTCACGCTTGCCAGCATACACCACAAACACACACTTCACGTTTTTCTTCTCCAGCCCACACACTCATATCGCACCTCCAACGCCCAGCCGCCACGAAGATGATTAACAATGCCAGTTGCCCCCTGAACTCCACAGACAACTCCACACAGTGCTCACACACTCACGTAGCCTCCAGCCCTTCCACGCACAGCTGCCTGGTTTGCTCCCTTGCGCCGCTGACTCGCCCCCCTCCTTATAACTTTATGTATCTCTCCTTTTATAGTTTCTTTTATGCCTAATGTAGGTGCCTTCACCCTTGCAGAAACCTTCTCTTCACGCTGCCGTTTTCCTTTCCATTTTTTTTAATGTTTCTCAATGTTGTCGTTTATATCAAGTGATGCTTGCATTTAAGCATCTTTTCTCTAGCTCTTTTAATGCTTTTTGAATTTTAATTTCTTCAAATACCCTACAACAAAAATTACAAATAATGTAGCATCAATTGTCCAAAATTTAATTTATCATAACTAAATCAAATTACGACAATTTTTGCCCATACAAACACAAATTAAATATAGGGCACAATAATTCAAATAATAATCAAATAAAGCTTTAAAGACTAATTTTAGTGACAAAAACTCATCCAACTGATATGAAAATATATATGAATAATAGAGTTTGTCAACTCCCCCATACTTAACCTTTTGCACTCCTGGGCAAATTATCAGTAAAGAGAAATCCAATAGATAAACTTAATGCAAGCAAACATAAGACCGACAAGGTAAGAATATGCAATTAATTCAAACAACCTCTATCCCTAATCAACCAACAGTCATGGAATGCTTCGGTGCAAAGAAACTAACACAAGAGATATAACAAGATAAAAGAAAAAGAAACATAATAGATCTCTCATAAGGTACAAGTGTTTCACTCATCTCTCAAATAGGGAATTTTTCACTCAATTCACCTAGATTAGCACCTACTATAAGCTTATAAAGATTCTACTATCTCCACCACAAACATACCATAGATTCTTGATCAAGGGCACTTTATAAGGTTGTAATGTCGATGAAAAGCTAATAAATGGATGAAATGGGAAAGAAACAAAAATGACAAATGCATTGCATGATTATTAAGAAACAACTCAAAATGAGTTAAAATGCAACCATCAAATGAACACCAATGTGCAATTATCAACTTTAAAGATTCAATCTTTAATCTTCAATCCACCAAGGGATGCCTAATTTCAAACTTTATTTTTTTGGCCAAATTATTCTCTCTTTTTTCGGTTTTTCTTTTCTTTTCTTTTTGTTTTTTGTTTTTTTTGTTTTTGCAAAATTTGGCATATCCTAACCCAAGAAGATAAAAATAACAACATCAATTATGCACATTTAATCATGAACATAATGTAACTCATACAAAACACTTGTTCAAAAACTAATGGAATGAATGAAACTGAAGGGCTCAAGGGGTTAAGCAAAGGTCAATTGAAATGGCTTGCGTTTGGGTAAAGGGGTTTAGCAATGAATGCCCCTATCATGCTCACAAATCTAAGTATTAACGCAGCTTTGAAAAAGAATCATTACAAGTTCTAGAGGCTAACCAAACCAGGTAGAAATCACACAATGTAACATCCCGTTCTCAATGGGAAGGGTAGAACAGTAAATATAAGTGAACAGTGAGAGTTTAGAAATACATTTGCATGCTCATGCATATTGTGACCTATATATACATGTGAATAATGAACTTTTTGCACATGAAAAAAATTGTACGTGCATTCATTGATAGTCCGGGTATAATTGATAATATATATGATTGTTTTGACAATTGTGGGTTATTGGTATTGAAAATTGTTTTAGAGAGTAACATTGTTGATTTAGCAATTTTGAAGAATTTTAGGAAATTTTTCTGAAAATTTTTGGGGGTAAATTTTGGACTAGGAAAAATGTCAAGTGGCAGACCAATTGATAAATGGTAGTAGAATTTACGATCAATTGGCAATGGAATTTTGGAGATATGACTATAGGAATTATTGAAAAGTGTCATTAATTAGGGACAATTGAATTTGGTTTAGATGGATTAGTTTAATAAGAAATACATAAGACAAACCATGAAATTTTGACATGTGGCAAGTGACAAGTGTCACTTGCCAAGCCATGTCTTATACCTATTAGTTGTTTAATTGTTTGGAGCCCACCCTTTGCTCTCCCACGACACTTATCTTTCAAACACCCTTTGGAGCTTTGTTTTTGGGTTTTCTCCTCTCAATTTCGTGGCTTCATCTCCCTCTCTTCATCTCCTTCATGATTTGGTGATTTACCTACTTGAAACCTTGCTTCATCTTTCACTTTCTACTTCCATCTTGTTGTTCCTTCAAGTTGCCATAAGAAAAACCTAGCTTGACCTCTTTGATGATGAAGATCATGGGATGCTTGGGAACTAGGGTTTAGTGAGAGGTTGAAGAGTTTGAAGCTTAAATCAAGTAAGTTTTTCTTTCAATGTCTTGGTATGGTTCTTTTTTAAGTTAAAATGATGAGTAACTTGAGTTGTGATGTTTTGATATTGCAAGGTTTATGTTTGTGTCATGAATGATGCTAAATTATGTTCATATCTTGTTTTTGTATGTGTAGGATGAGTGTTAATGCATTTAAAGGTGTATAAAGGTTTAGAGATTGAATGATTTTTAAGGGAATGATTGGAAGAGTGTAGAAATTGTTTATAAATGGATTATGCTCTGTCTTTGGCCAATGCTAACTTATGGATTGTGAATCGTTTGTGAGTGATTTATTGAGTTGAATTAGGTAGATAATGATAAGGAAATGTAATGGAGAAGATGATCTAGGTATAAGAAGGGTATAAGATGAGTTAGATGTTAAGAATGAACGTTGAAAATCTGGAAAACTTTGCAGCAACTTGATCTTGAGTATGCTTCAATGTATGAGTCATAACTTCCTTTATAGTTGTCCAAATGAACTGATTTTTGATTTGGATGAAACTAGAGGCAATTGGATACATTTATTATGAAGATGTTGCTTTTAAATTTTGTCTTTAAGAGTCCCAAATATTGACATGAAGTGAGTGCAGCAAAAGTTGCAGATGAATGTGTGTGCTGGTGTTCTATTTTGGGTGCTTATGACCAATTAGGGAATATGAATGGAGTATGGATGAGTTTGAGCTAAACCTGAGATGTTATGAAGTGGTTTTATGCTAGAAGAGGTGAATTTGAGAAGATTATGGATATATATGAGGATAGAATGAGTGTAGGAACCTTGGATGAGGCATTGGAGGGTGTTTTGGGAGACATATATCCGTTAAACGGACATTAGGTCCGTTAAACGGACCTTCTCGGGTGTAAAAACACCCCTAGGTCAATGTGTGTCCGTTAAACGGACATGGAAGTCCGTTTAACGGACTTTCTCAGATGAAATGGGGCAGTTTTGCTCGACAATGTCCGTTAAACGGACATGCATGTCAGTTTAACGGACATTCACGGGACAACTTTGGAAATCGTGCTTTTTGAGCATCTTAGAGGCCGAATCTCACGTTGTAGTCTTCAGCTACATTGTAGATGTCGAAGTCCTATTTCCAATGGTCTAAAAACAAAAGCAATCTGAATTTTGTAGCAAGAGTTATGGTAATCACGCCAAACTAGGTTCAATTTGATTGAGGTCTTAAACTTGGTTGCTTCTTTTGCTCATAACTCCTTCTCTAGACCTCC
>JANITX010156495.1:0-15600 GCA_027564395.1 Erythroxylum ulei
AAACTTTACACGCACTCTCTGTGGGATCGACCTAGACTCACCACTCTACAGTAGTAGTCTAGTTATTTTAATTTTGACTAGCGTAATGACGCGCGGTCAACGAACCAACCTTGTACTTAAAAAGACAAGGTACAACTGAACTGGCTATAATAAGTTTGTATGTTGATGATATGATTTACACTGGTTCCTTGTCAGTTCTTATTTTAGTTTCATGAGTCTACGAAGAATATGTTTGAGATGACTGATCTTGGAGAGTTGCACTACTTTTGGGGGTTAGAAATTGCTCAATCAAATGCTCTGGAATCTTTACGATGTAAATGAAATATGATGTACAAACTTTGGAGAAGTTTAACATAGTGGGGTGCAAAACTGTCATAACGCTGATGAACATAAAAATTGCAGCAAAATGATGATACAAGAATGGTGGATGGAAGCTTATACAGAAGCTTGATTGGAAGGCTTATATGTCTAACACTTTCTCGTCCTGATATAAGTTTTCAATTGGAGTACATTCCAGGTTCATACATCAGCCAAGCCGTCACCATTTTGGAGCTGCCAAGAGAGTATTACGTTACTTAGCAACCACAAAGGAGTTTGGAATTTGGTTTTGTGAGGTATAAGATTTAAGGCTCAAGGGATTCATAGATAGTTACTGGGCTAGATCGTTAGAAGATAGATGGAGCACGTCAGGAAATTGCTTCATTCTCGATTCTACAGTCATCTCATGAAACTCCAAGAAACAAGCAACAATAGCACTGTCATCAACTGAAGCTGAATATGTTGCAACAACAACTTCAGCATGTCAAGCATTATGGTTATGAAGATTGTTGAGTGATCTTGGGGAAGAACAGAATAATGCAACTGAACTTCTGTATGACAATAAATCTACCGTGATACTTACAAAGAACCCAGTATACCACATCCGATCCAAGTATATTAAAATCAAACACCACTTTATAAGGGAATTAATCGCAAAAGGTGAAGTAAAGATGAAGAGCTACACTACTGATGAACAACTTGTCGATTTGTTAAGGAAAAGGCTACCACAATCGAAGCATGAAAATTTTTGCACTCGAATGGGAGTCTCTAAGTTCGAATGAAGAGAGAGTGCTAGAAGCTCGGTGTCATTAAAATTTTTAAGTCTTTCAGTCTGATAATAACAAATAAATTGTTGAGATATTTTAGCTTAGTGGTTCTTAGTTTCCTAACGTTGGTCAGTTGAGCTTTTTTAGTGAAATTTGTTTTTAGTTGTTGCTTATGTAATGCATATTTAAAAGGCTTAGCTCTTAAGTTCATAAACATCTTTGATCCGTAGTATCAAACTTCCTATTGTTTAACTCTTTTGTCTGTCTATTTCCTAACAAGTTTTAAATTACAGATTGTAAGTAATATTGTGATTATATGTTGTAATATTGATATTCAATATATTTAAAAAACAATAATGAGCTATAAAAGTTTCAAAATTTTAATTATTATGAGTGATGATATTTTTAATATTTTCTCTAGTTTAATTTGAGCAATAAGACCAGAATATCAAACTCCTAAACCACTTCTCTGAAAACTATAAGCTCGTCCAGCTTGAAATTTAATATTATTTTATCATTTAGGAGGAGGGTTTATAATGAAATGAAATAAAATAGGATATAAGAGAATAGTTTCACATTACATCTCATTTCATCCTAAACAATAAAAGTAAGTTACCTTCGATTAGGATGAAATATAAAATGATAAACAATATTTCACTATATTAAATTATGAATCCTTCTTCCAAACAACATTTCATTAAATTACATTATGAACACTTTCATCCTTTACAAACAACAATTTTCTAAAATTACATCTATTCATATTCTATTCCATTATAAATCATTTCATTTTATTATATTCCATTAAAAACTTTATGTCCAACCACACATAGCCTCATAGATGTAGTACTACATTAAGTCAAAGTTTTGAATAAGAGAACAAGTGTCAAAATGACAAAATATGTAGTAAGACGCACAAGGAAAAAAAAAGGAATATAACTGCATTTGTTAGTTGTGAAAAAACATTTTTAGTGTGATAAAGTCACATTTAAAACTAGAAAACAACGTAAACCCAAAGCATGGAAGGTTTATGAAATATGCCAACTTGTGAAAGCAACTTTAGCATAATTAATAATTTTTGTAGAGAATAAAAACCATGCAGTGTAAGCTACCCAAAACCTAGGATAGCTTAATCAGCTTTTGTTCTTATAATTATTTTAAAAAATATTTAATTGTAAATTTTAAATTAATTAATATTTTAAATATATTTATTTTAATAAATTTTATTATTAAAAATCAGTCAATTTATTGATTAATTATTCAATTTTTATAAACTAATTAATTTTATAAATATGAATAAACTAATTATTTTTTATTTAATAGGCTTCTCCTTAAATTAAATTTTAATTTTCTGATAGACAAAATTAATTTTTTTATTTAATTTTATTTTAAAATTTTCAATTATTCAATTTTTATATATTAATTTTATTTTATATATCCATGATTAATTCACTAATTAATTATGACATGTTCCAAGTTTTTTTAAAATGATAACTCGTAAATGTTATGATTGAAGTATGATTATTTATTAGTAATAGATCAGGTAGGGCTCTGGCTTTTGTGAAAAATTTATCAGGTACCCAAACCTTTTTGTCTAAAATAAAAGGTCATATGCTCGACCTGAACCCAAATCTTTTGTTGAGTTGACTCCATCTTAATTAACTTGACTTTCATTTTGAATAATTTGTCATTCTTATATTCAAGAAATTACCTAACAATCTTTTGGAGATGATACAAGTAGTTAGAAGAGAGACTTTTAAAGAATTCTCAAACACTAAACTCTAAAATTTAGGGATAACAGCAAATACAAAACTTCATTTGAAGTTGAGCCTGAAATTTATAAGTCAAATTCAATCAAATAAATTTGTCTCAGACTTGAATTTAAGAAGAGGGTCACTCAAAAATATTATTGTTTAATTTTTTGAAAATAATGTCGTTTTCAATAATCTGAATAAGTTTAAATTGTGCTTTTAAGAGATCAAATTGGACTGATCGACCATATGCTCTACCTAACTCAATCCATTGCCATGTCTACTAAATTGAGTAGTATAGGTTGTTTAAGGATTTTAGAGGTCCTAAGAATTTAGTGCTCAATTTTATTGCCTCGTTAACAATTTACTCGGAACATATAATTTGTTTGAGAGATTATGAACACCCGAAACCTTATTTAATATATATCCAAAGAATAATATTTATGAATTTTCTTATTGTATATAGAAAACAAAATCATGCATCAAACTTCAAGTTCTTAGCCTATTCTAAGCAAAGCAGTAGTTCATTTAAAAATTGTCAGACTTGAAATTAAATGATGCATGCACATATAGAGAACCACTGACTAAAGGAACAATTGCGCCTAAGATTTAAGATTAATGAATCTTTTTCTAATGTTATTATTTAGAATGAAGATATAAGTAATGAAAATTGTTCTCTCTCTAATTATCATTACTCTTAGGCATGGCAATCCAACCCTGCTCAAAGTTATCAGGCCAAACCTGAGTTGATTAGGCCACAGGTTGAATTTCTTGACCCGATCAAGTTACGAACGGCCTTGGCCTGATTTATGGCCAGATCGAGAGTAACAAAACTATTGGTTTATGCCCTTGCAGCTAATTTGAGTTGTACTTTTAATTGTATAAATTTTGTTTTATTCAATAAAAGGCATTCTTTATCTTTTTGTATTTTTAATTATTTAATTATTAATCATAAAGATAAAATACCTGGAATAATTGTTATGCAATTAGAAATTATAATGTGATTATAATTATAAGATTCAAATTATATTTTGTATTATTTCTAAAATGTTCCTAGTCGTAGTTTCATCAAGACGGGGTATTGATGAAATTGTTAGATTAGCACATATTTGTTTCTTTCTTATGAAGAAAGTAATTGATCTCATAGATTAAAGTGTAGAGATACTTAAACAAATATGTGGGTGCTTATTAGAGAATAAGTTTACTGAACTGACCCTATTATGAGAATCCCAAATGGAACATTAGTTGTGTGCCTGTGGATTATCTCATGATGATGGTTGTATAATTGATCCTTAGACTTGAGATTACCAAAGTTATCTCATATAGGAATTACTATGTTTTGATGTTACTTATGTTCTATTCTTGGAGTAATGCAATTCGGTAGTTATTGGATATAGTATAAACTATGTGAAAATAGTTGAGTATATCAATAAAGAATTCGTTATCCTAAAGTAATTAGGGAGAATGTTCTGTTGTTCTTGATTAGTAATGATTTTGGAATTCTCTGGCCAGAGTAAATTGAAATTTGGAAAAGTTGTTTTCAAATATCAATTAGAAATCATTTATTAATTAGCAAGAACGGACATGATTGGATTATTTAGAGTAGACACGAATTCCATACTCTAATTCCAATTAGAACATTAGATGACAAAAGGATTAATTTATTCATTATAATCATGCATAGATAGGTTAAGTCAAACCACTTTGACATTCCTAATATTTGGGTAGTCATGACATGTTGCTAGACATTAATCATGATCTATAATTATAAATTGTTTAATTAAGCAATTAAAGATAAATTAAAAGGAGTTTTAATTTATCTGATTCTAATTACGAATTAGAATTATAATTTATAATCATGACCAATATGTTAGGAACCTAATGGGTCACACATAAAAAGGTCTATAAAGGACAAAGTGTAATTTAAATTAAGTTGGACTTAATTAAGAAGTTTTAGAAACTTTAAGGGTCAATATGTGATATTTGATCTTATAAAGATTAATTTATAATTATAAATAAAGTTTGACTTTAGTTGTAATTTTAATAAAATCCAAGGATATGAAAAATAAGATTTTTCTTATAAAAGGAAAAATTAGAAATTTGGTAGCTAGCACTTCATACAATTTTTCCTCTCAAATTCGATTTGAGTTTTCTCTGAATAAATCTGTGGATATTGTTAAAGGTCGGTCGATTGAACGACTTGTGGATTGACATATTCAAAGAAACAGAAGAATTGTAATACGAAATCGCAACAGGTTAGTCAATTTCTTATTTTATGTTTCTTAATAAATTCTGTTAAAGTTGATTCTATAGGAAAAAATTATATTATTTCCGCTGCTCTAAGATTTGATCTTGCTTTATTTTTCCAACGGTGGTATCAGAGCCACCTTTAACAGTTTTATTTTTTATTCATAAACTTGATTATTTTTTATTTGGTTTTAATATGCAAAAGTTGCATATTTATACATTGAACCTACTTTGGTTTTGGTGGTGATAGAAGTTTACTGCATGAATATGTAATTCTGATAGTTGCTATTGAGTATCGTGCATATTCTAAGTGATTAAATAATTTTTTGAAAATTATGTTCATCCGAAAGTGTTTTTGGATATGGTAGGACTTGTTTAATCCCTTAAATGGGCTGCTGTTAAAGCTTGCGTTTTCTGTTTCTGGAAAGATGTAAAAGTTTGCATTTGTTTTTGGAAATTTTCTGTGTTACTAGAAATTTGAAAATGTTTCATTTGTTTATGGAAATATGGACTGTGTTTCCCCTATGTCTGGAAACAGTGTAAAATGTTTGTATGTGTTTCTATCAGTTTCTGGGAATTTTCCAGTTTTTCTGGAAATCTGAAAAAATTTCATTTGGTTCTGGAAATGTGGAAGACGTTTCACGTGTTTCTGGAAATGGTTTTATTTTGATCTTTGATGAACTTGTTTCTCCACTTATGCGACGTTTCTTCTGTAACATCGAAGAGTTGCATGCGTTAATGACCGATGAAGAGTTGCATGCATGTGTAATAACTGAACAATGAAACCGATAGATGGTCTTCTCTGTTATCTTTGCATAACGTATGCTTAAGTCTTGGTTTAATAACTGCAAGTGGTTGCATTTATGATAATGCGTTCTGTTCTTTTACTCAACCATTAACGTTTCGATGGTTGCAATACAGAAAATGTGTTCTGCCCATTTACTCAAGCATGTTACTTCATTAATTATAACCTTCTTTTTACGTTGAAAGATAGCCATTATGGTTCTGTTAATCTTTGTTTTACTCATTGCTTTTTACATAACAGATGCTTGAGTTTTATATGCTTCATTGAATGTTAATAAATGTTTGATTAATGGGTATTATTGTGCTTCATAGATGATGAATCACTGAACCACCGAAGGCAGTAGTAGCCACTGGTGGTTGGAGAACCACCACCGGTTTTCTCACTCTAGAGAATTTTATCTCTCTAGAGTTTTATATATATTTATAAGTATGTTTATAATGATACAGATGGGGTAGACTATGTTGAGATAGTCTGAAGGTAGAGCTACTAGAATAAAGTGTTGTTTTGGTTTATTTTATTTAAAAAAAAACAGAAACTCGAAAGTTTTCTGAAGAAGAAGGTACTCGTGTGCCACACGCACCCCACAGGCCAAGAGACAACTCCTGGCCAGCTGGCGCAATAGCCAGGAGCAGCTCCTGGCCATATGCAGCGCCAGCTGCTTTTAATTATTTTTTATTAATTTAATTTTTCAAGAGTTGATTAATTAAATTATTTTTTAAAAAACTCAATTTATTTTTCATAATTAGATTATGTCAAATAAATTTATATAATGAGATTATATTATTTAGAATGAGACCTTATTTTAAATCCGTCATTAAAATTTTAAATACATGTTAAGAACATGAATAATGCCTTCAATTATTATAGGATTAAACTAGAGTTTTGTTTATTGTAAGTTTGTTGAGTAAACTTAAGGTCGTTTTAACTCGAACATGTTTAGTCTTATAACGACGGGTTTTACTTAACTAAATTTATATGATTTGGATGAGTAAACTCATGATCATATTAATTTAGAGGCAAGGTTAGGAGTATCTTATTAGATATATTTTGACAAAGAGTTGTCTCCTAACGGAACTAGGAATCACATAGGATGTGATTGATAAAATGTTATCTACCTTATTTTAATTTAATTGGTTTGTTGAGCAAACTCAAGATCAATTAATTTAAAATGGGATCCTAGCCCACTAGGAAATTATGTGATAATTTCTCGAATTAATAGTGAGGGCTATTAATTTGTTGAAAATAGTGGGAGTAACCAAATTTTAAAAGTCCTTATTTATTTGGTTTTACGGCATAAACTAATTTATTTTATTTTGACGAATCAGTTTTGGAAATGAGTACAAACTTGTCCCTGAGAAGCATCATGGATGTAGACAAATTGACTGGACCAAATTTTACTGCCTGGTTGCATAACCTTAAAATTGTTTTAAGGGAAGAGAACAAATTGTACGTTCTTGACACTGAGTTTCTACCTGAACCTGCTCAAGATGCTGCCAATGAGGATTGGGTATATTATCAAAAATATATAGATGACGGGGTGGTTTCACTCAGACTGGGAATAACAGGTGTACAACATCCGGTCAATTGCCAGCTTGTCAATATTGTGGGAATAAGGCATAGTGGCGTATGCTAGAGATTGACAGGAGCATGCCTTCGATGTGGTTCACATGATCATCAGATTAGAGATTGTACATTAATGTCTGGAGCACAGTCTGGTGGAAGAGGGAGTAGAATAATGGAACCTAGTATTCAGCAAAGCCGAGCCAGTGGGACTGGACAGAGAGGTCGTGGCAGAGGCAGGACGAGTTCTAGAAGTGTTACTAGGAGTACTGAGGTGTGGAGCAATCAACCGCAGTCTCAAGCTAGAGTTTATGCCATGATGAGACAGGAGGCTCAAGATTCTCCAGATGTTTTCGCATGTGTGTTATCCTTGTTTACTTTTGAGATTTACGCATTGCTAGATCTTGGATCTACGCATTCATTTATCACACCGCACATGGTATCTAAATTACATTGTGATAGAGATTTCCTGAAATGTGGATTAGAGGTGAGAACACTAATTGGTAGTACTACCGTGATTGGGGAAGTTTGTAAGAAGTGTTTGATTCGAATTGATCAGGTAGAGTTGGTAGCAGATTTGATTGTTTTATAGTTAAAGGAGATAGATGTTATCTTAGGTATGGATTGGCTCACTACTCATAGGGCCATCATGAATTGTTATACGAAGGAAGTGATGTTAGAGTCTCCTGATCAACCGAGAGCAGTATTTAGAGGCATTAGTCAAGCAGTGCCAACCAGACTGATTTCATTTATTAGTGCACTGAAGTTAATGTCTGGTGGATGTGAGGCCTATTTGGCCCACGTGATTGATACTCGAGCTGAACAAAATGTAGAGGATATTCCTGTAGTTAAGGAATTCCTGGACGTGTTCCCCGCTGAATTACCTGGTTTGCCTCCAGACCGAGAAACGGAGTTCACAATTGACTTAATTTCAGGTGCTGCTCCTATATCCATTCCTCCATATAAGATGACACCTGTGGAACTGAAGGAATTGAAAGTTCAGTTGCAGGAGTTGCTCAAGAAGGGGTTCATTAGGCCAAGTGTTTCACTTTGGGGCGCTCCAGTACTGTTTGTGAAAAAGAAGGATGGTACTTTGAGGTTGTGCATTGATTACAGACAACTCAATCGGATTACAGTGAAGAATAAATACCCGTTGCCTAGAATTGATGACTTGTTTAATCAATTGCAGGGAACTTGAGTATTTATTAAACTTGATTTGAGATCTGGGTATTATCAGCTAAAGATAGTAGAGGCGGATGTACCGAAGAGTACTTTCAGATGCAGGTATGGACATTTTGAGTTCTTAGTAATGTCGTTTGGGTTGACAAATGCCCCAGCTGCATTTATGGCATTGATGAATAAGGTGTTTCAACCCTACCTGGACCGGTTTGTAATTGTGTTTATTGATGACATTCTAGTGTATTCGAGAAGCAATGAGGATCATGCTGAGCATCTGAGAATAATTTTGCAGACTATGAGAGAAAAACAATTGTATGCCAAATTTAGTAAATGTGAATTTTGGCTGAATCAGGTGGTATTTCTGGGTCATATAGTAACGGGGCATGGTATTCAGGTGGATCCAGTAAAAATTGAAGCAGTTGTGAGATGGGAGACTCCGAAGAATGTATCAGAGATCCGAAGTTTTCTCGGATTAGCTGGGTATTATCGGAGGTTTGTCGAGGGGTTTTCTTTAATCTCAGCTCCTATAACTAAACTTCTGAAGAAGAATGTCGCATTTTGGGATAATTGTTGTTGTTCAATTCCAAGTGACTGTTGCCTTGGTGGCTGTGGTTGAATTTCTGAGTGACCAAGGTTAGACTCTGTAGAGAAAACAGTAGGAGGTGTGGTGTGCACCTTACGAAGAAATTTACATTTTACCATATTATGCAAATTAAGATAGAAAAATAGATAATTAGCTTTACCAAAACTAAAAAGTTATGTAGAAGAGATAACGATTAAAAACATAAAAGAAACATTACACTTAGAAAATGATCAAATAGGATTCAAGATACGTGCAGATGTAAATAGAAAGAACTAATCAAGAATAAATTGGTGAAGCATAACAAGCAATCTCTTCCGTTATCAATTAATTTAAGCCAAATGCTTGAAATTGGATATTGATAACATTACTCTAGCCAAAATCGCAATTCCCTAGCAAATTACTTGCTTGAGTCCACTGCAAATAGAGAAAATCAAGTGGCGTAGATTTTCTGAGGGGAGAAAAATGGTGAAGATTTTAGGAACATAAAGAAGAGAAAGTGAATAGATACCTTTTAGGGTTGTAAAGAGAGCGAAGAAATTTTTTTTGGAGACCACGCTTTAATCTTAAGAAATTAAAAATAGTGCCTTTAAATTTGAGACCTAAAATATTACACATTTTTAATTCTTGTGTTCGGGTATGTTTTTGGAAAAAAAAACCAAATTCATCAGTTTTTAATTTCGTGCTAAACAATTTAACCACAATATAAAGTAACTTAATATTATTATAAATTTCATGTAAATTATTTATTAATTTCATATTACTTCTTAAAACTAAAACATAGAGAAAGCATATATTTGCTATCAAGAGATTTAATTAAATGAAAACTAATTCTACCTTTCATAAAAATAAAAATTTACTTATTAAAATAGGTTATTTATATATTTAGTTTTATAAGAACGAGAAGTCTTCCATTAGTTCTAATTGGCATCACTTTGTCTACTTTGTTTCGTCGTCATTGAAAATCTTTCATATGATGATTCAGGCAAAAAACCTGATTCAAATCTTATTGCGAGAGCACTACAATCAGTTTACGAGAACCTAACAAGCCCTTTCAATTGATTTGGCTAAGCACCACACTTTCTTCACCATATTTCAAGGTAAGTCAAATCATTTGTCAATCTGGGTTTTCTTAATTATATGCACAGAGCATGAAAAGGTTATAAGGAGAGAAGCACGTCCAAAGCATTTAAGTAGTTACAATATTCAAAAAATTCAAAGTCATGACTTTGATATATGGATTGAAAAACATGTGAGCCTGAAATAATATACTTTCTTAATATTTTATGAATTATTATAATGAGAATTGAGTTTTATAGGTTGAGATTTTGGATCAACAAGGAAGTACACTAGTCACGGATCAGATTCAGAAACTTTCAAGGGGTCCATTACCACATATTAGAAAGTACTCTGGTTATATTATTAATGGATACAGGTTTCACTTGAAAACACAAAAGAGTGAAGTGATGGTGATGGCTGAGACAAGTAGTTATTCAACTACAAGAGATACTCATCCCATTATAGGGGAAGTTGCTTATTATAGCCGGTTGACCGCTATCATCCAATTAAATTATCATGGCAGTTATAAAATTGTTTGTTTAGGTGTGACTGGATTGACATAAATAGAGGTTGCAAAGTAGACAGATTTGGATACATACTAGTTAGCTTTTCACACCTAAGTCATAAAGGTGCAAATGTCTGTGACGAACCGTTTGTTTTTGCATCAAATGCGAAAAAAAAAATTATGTCAGACATCCATTGCATGAAAATTGTTTAGTTGTGAAGCATATGACCACTAGAGATGTTTATGATATAGAAGATGCATTAGGAAAAGAAACAGTACAACCAACTGAATAAATTGGGGTTGAAGATGTTAATGGTGCCACATATGATGACTATCCCTTAGCTAGCATTGATACAATATTGAAGAAGGAGATGAAGTTACTCCAGAAGAGCAAATGTTTAGGTATTTAGAAGGATCTGAAAGTGAAATAGAAGAAATATTATAATCATCATGAATAGAAGAAATATTTCTTATGTGCAGATCAACTTGATGATTATGAGCTTGTTAGTTGCTTATAAGACTATTTGGAGAAAATTTGTGGTAGGATTGTATTACTTTTTTATAACTTTATTGCTTCCTAAAAATTATATCTCTTCAACCGCAAACTTTCGATGTAGTTAACTTTATATGTTCAAATATTCAATGTTAGACTCATCAAGAAAGGGATTTAATTCCATTGGGATTTCATATATGTTCTATATAAGATTTCCCTCTTTATAGGTGATCAAGCAAAAGGATTTAAATCAACTGATTCCTTAAATTGAAATAGTAGTTTTAAACAAAGCAAAAGAGCATGTTCAACTTAAACAAAGTTGTAATAAATAATTTGATAGTAAACTAACTTGTAAGCAAAACCCATAAGAAACTCTTGTTCAAAAACTTCTAGTGATATGTTAGACAAAGAAGGGAAGACTGGATTTAAGAGTAACATCTGACATGTAAAATATCACTTCTATAAGTCATTGTAGAAAGAATTTAAACCAACTCACTTCATCAATTTTAAAAGAAAAAGGCATTAGGTAATTAGCAATTAAATTAAGCAAAGAAAACCTTTGACTCTTCACAGAACAACTACATTCAAGAAATTCAATAAAAGCAACAAGCATGATCAAGAAAGAAGAATTTTGTTCCCTTTTTGAAAACGAAGATTTAGGTTTCTTGTTTACCTGCAACTCAAAAAAGATTTAGGTTTCTTGTTTACCCGTAACGGAGGAGTTGACTAACTAGTAAGTTTAACTTCAACAGTTCGGCTTCTCCTCTCAGCACAGAGATCATCTTCAAGCTTTTTTGCTCCACCGATTAAACAAACTTCACCTGAATCTTTCTCGGCTCAATAATTATACAGCTTGCAATATTGATTTGCCCAAAATTGTAGAGGATTAAATCTCCCCTTTTCCCTACTGTAGCTTAAAATATCAATTCCCCTGTTTTGTGACACCTGACGATGTTGGGACACAATTTAGGCAACCTGGCAATTACTTCAGATAACACCACACCAATAGCAAAAATATATTAATTTTTAATAACAATGTAATAAAAGTACACAAGAGAAATATATACGCATGCATGGAGGACATGTGTTTTCCCCTTTATAGCTTAACATTTCTTTCTTTTCAACACCTATGTTTATTTGCGTATGATTTAGGCCACTTCAACACCTGTCCTAGTTTTACTTCATACTCGTATAAAACCATTTAACCATAAATTTTCTGAGGAATGTAATAAAAATTGAAAATAAAAAAATATATTACATATATACCTCAATCTTTCTTATCCATGTAATTATTAACTAATATTGACTACTTGATTAACATATTTTATAAACTAAATAACTTTTATAATTTTTTCGTTAACAACTTACATAAATAATAAAAATTATACTTAAAAAATTAATAGTGCTTTCATATTTCAAAAGTAAAGATGCTAAAAACATATATATCGTACATGTCTTTTATCACCTCATATGGCACTCAAAGCCAAATTTTCCTTTGAATTTTCCTCGCCCAATAAAGGATTGAAATTGATACGAATTTAACTAATTCTACAAATATTATCTCTATCAAAATTATAAAATTTAAATTATATAATTCCTATTTTAAAATGAAACTACAATTAAACTTAAATTTATATATATTACTTTAATTTATATTTTTAAGTTATTAATTAATTATATATATAGTCATTATTTTGAAAATATATATACAAATGTTATTTGCAAAATTAATTATTATTTTGTAGTCACTTGAATTCAACGACATATAATCTTGTTTGTCCCTATTGTTATTAACATCCCTATTACTAAACTATCACTAGTCACCCAACTTTAGAGATGGAACCTGTGATCCGTCAATATGCACTTGAATTTAAGGATGAATTTCATTAGTTATTCCTATTGCTACCGACACTCTACTCAACCGTTGCTATAACCTTCATTTAGTAACAATCTTTCTATATGTCACTAGTAGTAGGCGTCATTATATGTCACTTTTTTTTGTAGTGCCTACTTCATTTCTTATAAAACAAACTTGATCAAAGTCTCTTATTCTCCTTTCCTTAGCTCTCACTAACTTAAAAAAGTCCTTTTCTCCATGTTTAGTTTCCAATCTTTGGTATAATTTTTTGTAAGCTCTGCTTTTGGCTACTATGATTTTCTTCTTTAACTCTTTTTTCGCTATATTGTGGGTTACTCTATTAGTTATTCTCTCTATCTCTGTGATGATATCTACTAGAGCTTTGTTGGTACCTTTTTTATCTGAACCTTTTCTTGTGCATCTTTATTCAACCACCAAGACTTCATCTTATTACCTCTAGGTTCTTTAGAAACTCCTAAGATCTCTTTAGTTATATTTCTTAGAAGAGTTGCTACCCTTCTCCATATTTAGTTAGCATCTCCTACTAATTTTCATTTAGCTCCATAAATTACTTTATCATTAAGTTGTTTCATCTAGTCTCCTTTTAGATTTTGCAATTTGACTCTAGTATACCTCCTAAAACTTCTCTTCTTCCTCCACCTATTAATTATTATATCCAAAACAATCAGTCTAAGGTGGGTTAACAAGCAAGCACTTGGTATCACTTTACAATCCTTCCACTTAGGTTGATCACTTCGCCTTCTAAATATGAATTTGCACAAAATTATAATTAAAAATTTATTTTATTCAGATTGCCAGATATGGGCTTACGATACAGGTTAACAGTCCAGGAGACTTAGTGATGAGATTGATCAATGAGCAAAACCCCTAGCCTAAACCATTACAAGCAGAATTATTTGATGGGCTTATAAGAATCTATCATTTATTTAAATTTATATAATTTATATCGTTTAGAAAGTAATAAGTTATGTCATCTCTAAATTTTTAAGATTTGTTCAATCTAGACACAAATGTTTTTAAAATTTTTATTTGCTAACTAATCTTTTAAATATTATATAAATTATGTCTAAGTTGACTAGATTTCTACAAATTTTGAAATATTAATCATTAAATTAATTTTTTAAAAAGTTTGACATTAAATTTAAAAAATTGTAAAAGATTGAACAATATCTTTAGAAACTAATAACTACAAGATTTATCAAATATGGAAAAAAAATCTTCTTGCTATCTTTACAGACTTCAGAGTTACCTCTTCTTTTATCACTTGCATGTTGTTTTTTTCATCCGTCTTAATATTCTCATTGCCCAAATTCGAATATCTAAACATCACTTTTTTTTCATTAGGGCCTCGTTGGACATTGCGCTGTGTTAACTCAACAGGACCTGGGGTTCGAGCCAACCTTCAAGCCCAAACTAAAATTTTTGAGCTGAGCTCTAGAATTTGGTCAAACTTGTATTTCGTATCCCAAATTTGATTGAGATATTTAAAACAACCATATGGCAATGAGTTGATCTGGAGATTGGGCATGTCTTTCTGACCTAATTCGACCGTTATTATCTCAAATTGTATTAAATATCTCAATCAAATTTAAATAATGCAATATAAGTTTGAACAAAATTTAAATTAAATTTAAGCTATGAGTTAAAAGATTGGATCAACTCAATTCGACTTATTTTTATTGTTATTTATAATATGCAAGTTGGTTATAAAAATGTCAATTTTAGCCTAACTTAATGTGATTTTTTCCTGAGATAATCGAGTCATAGGCTAGAGCATGAATTGGCCTGTGGTCAGACCAAAACAACATAAATGACATCTTTTTTTTAAGTATTAAAATGAGACAAACCAAGCTACGAAATGTTCTACCCGTAGTCGGGTCGCCTAATGTTAGGATCAGATAAGCTAGGACCGGCCGAAGCCGTTTACATCCCTACTTGGTCATTTAATGATTGATCTCTCAATGCCACGACACTTCCCCACCGTATAGCTGTACATTCATCCGTGTCTCTTTGGTCTCACTCGCCCACTTTTACCCTGCGTTTGGTTAGTGTCCTCAGGGGTGAGGACGGATGACAAGGACACAAAAGTTCTGTCCTCCGTTCTGTTTGCTTGTCGTCCTCACTCATTTTTGTTCTGCCTTCAGAAGATAAGGACATAAATTTTTGTTCCTTCCAAAACTGAGGTACGAGAATTCTTGTCCTACGGACAAAAACTAAACACATAAGGAAATGTCAGAAATACTCCTTCCCTACATAAGTAATTTTTATTCTTAATTATATTATTAAACTTATCATCATCATCTTCATTATTATTATTATTATTATTATTATTATTATTATTATTATTATTATTATTATAAATTTAAACTTATTATTATTATTAATTGTTATTGTTGTTGTTGTTGTTGCTGTTATTATTATTATTATTGTTATTATTATTATTATTATTATTATTAT
>JANITX010156520.1:0-15239 GCA_027564395.1 Erythroxylum ulei
TTAGATACATATTTTGCTAAACTCTTGTCCATTTAATGTTTAAACTGCATTAATTAAAAGTTATTTGTTTTAATTTTAGGCCTACACTAAATTTGGAGCCTTTCATATGCACGTAGCAATTAATGATACGAAAATGCTTAAGATACTCACTTTAATTCATATATGATTTTAGGCATTATTAAGAAGCAAAGGAGTCAAAGTGAGTCAAAAGCATTATACATGGGGCCGTTTTCTAAAGATCCACATTCATTTATCTTTATGGATCAAGAAGAAGAAGATTAGACCAAAAGAATGGATAAAGCATAAAAGAATGGAGGGTGAAGCATGCTCACAACCTGTTGGAATTATTGCACAACCGTGAGCATCACTCACGACTGTGCATAGATTTTCTTGGGCATGAGATACTCTCACGCCCAAGCAAGATATGGACATTCATTTAAATGTGGGTTAAAGTAAAAGGTGGAAGCAATGTGAGTGTAATGTGTGACATGAAGAGGGGATAGAAAAATAAAGAGGTGTGTGACAGCTACACGTGAGTGAGAGGTGTGTGTTGTGCAGTTGAAAGAAGAGAAAAATGTGAGTTGAAAAAATATGAGGTTTAATTAAAAAGAATTGTACAACTGATGCAATGGAGACAAGACAGGTTAGCTGGCGGCAGAGAGAGTTGAAAAAAAACATGATTATACATGAGGTTAGGCGTGAATGAGAGAGCTGATGGACATTAAATACAAACAAAAGCAAAAGAAAACAAGTTGGCGGCGGAGAGAAGAAAACGAGGGTGTGAGTGTGCGAAAAAGGAGGTGGACCAAAAACCTTGACAAAAATCATCAATAAAGAGTAAAGAGAGTTGAAGCAGCTGGTGGCAAGAGAACGGTGAAGCAGCTGGTGGCAAGAGAAATGTTGGCAGCAGCTGGTGGCACAACCAAGCAGCCTCTACTCCATTCACCAACGCAAGACATAGCCTCTATTCATTGCCAAGCACGCAACAGTCCCCACTTCGACGCATCCTCCAGTCACGGACAGAAAAGCAAGCAACCTCTAACAACACTCACTCCACTCCATTCACACAAGCATGAAAAGAATATAGTGAATTGAACGTTGGCCAAAAATGTTTTCCAATCCCAGCAGCCACGGTTTTGATGGGATTGAATTTGTTTTTATTCCTTATTTGTCTTAATTTTTATGGATTTAACCAATGCAATTATATATTATGACCATGATTTGTGTTACATTGATGAATATGAGTAAGTTTTTTTCGGTTAAGGTTAGGATATATATTGGATTAGGACAATTTTAGTAGTATTGGTTTTTGCTTGATTGAATGCATATTTAGTCCTAATTTAGCTTGATCACCTAGATTAAGGCCTTAGATGATTGAATGCCATAACCAATGAGATTTAATTTGTCGAAAAATTAATCAAGCGACATACTTAAGACTAAAGTGTAGGCCAAACTTAGGATCTTGTGTGAGGATACCTAGGATTAACAAATTTAATTTTAGGCTTTTAGTCTTGAATGACTTTTATTCCAAATTATCTATGAACCAAGTATGTAACTCGGATTTAGAAGAGAAGGGAATTCCTATGAACATTGGGTTTGACTTGCTTAAGTGAAGTAATTCTTAAATCAATCCATCGTTATAAGTTTTAGTGTCTAATCAAATTGAAATTCGTTACCTTAACCAATTTCTATCAGTTCATTAAGTCCAATCATTTTTAATTCGTACTTTGCATCTTGCATATTTCCTTGATTCGCTTACTTTATTTTATTTTCAAATCAATCAATTCTTGATCGTCTGAGTAATTTTGCATCTTTTAATTTTATTGTCTTGCTTGTTGGAATCCCTTGGGTATGATATCCGGTTCTTACCGTTTTATATTACTTGTCGACGGGATACACTTGCCTTTAGTTGGTCAAGATAGAATTTAATTTATATTGCTTTGTTTAGACCGCAACAATAATTATATTTTTTTCTCTATATTTTAAACTAGATAAGAAGAAGAGATCATGGTGCGTATACCAAAAATAGCTCCACCTCCTTCACCACTTTTATTACCTCATAAAGAAAGTTCAAGTGAAAGGTTGAGAAAAATGAAAGATACAGGAGATATTTATTCATTGATCTAATGAAGTTATTCTTGTTAATGATGAACTATCTTATCTTCTTATAGATAGTGAGTTATTAAATTTTGAAAAATTAATGTAAGATAAAAGGTGGAGATTAGTTATGGTTGAGGAAATCAAGGCCATTGAAAAGAAAGGAATTAGTAACTCTTCCTAAGGGTTGTAAAGCCATTGGAGTCAAATGGGTATACAAGTTAAACAATAATGTTAACAAAGAGGTATAAATTTTTTTTAAAAAAAGCTTATTATCAAAGCATACAAGTAAAAGAATGGAGTTGATTATGAAGATGTCTTTATACATGTTGCTAAAATGGAGTGTAATCATAAACGTATCAACTTCAATATAGGTTCTTGAAAAGTGATTACTTGTTAGTCTTGTTCCTGCTACTCAGTTGTCTGCTACATATCAAGTTTTCCTAGCTCAACCATCTGAAAATGGAGATATATTGGATACTAAGTGGAGTCTAACAAATTTTAGCTAAACCAATACCAAAGAATGGCTTGAAACCATGGCCTTTCTCTTCTCTTGAATGCAGGTCCAAAAATCTATTGGCAAAACATTATATATGTAGATATTGCCATTTTCATATAACTACATATAACATTAACTAATGAAAGTAGAAATGGACAAGAAAAAAGGTAAATGAAAATGTACTGCCAGAACATGAATCTGTAATGTCACCTATATGAACAATGTAAAAGTATAATCAACAACAACAATAATAATAACAACCTAATAAAAATTCCACTTATACATGGAATCTGGAGAAATATAGTAATATGAAACCTTATCCCTAGCTAGTAGATCATGAGCATGAATTGTACTGTCAAAAGGTGGAAAATTAGAAATCAAAACTTGGAAATGACAATTAATTTGCGTTGTAGTACTTGGAGAGTATGAAGTGATATCAGATCACCTACATAAACACTAAACAGTAAGAAAAGAAGATGCAAGTATGAATTCCTAGGACATCTATTGACCAAAAAAACATATTATTGAGAGAAATAGAGATACATAGTTAAAATTTCTGCTCGAAAGTTCAATCAAACGTTGTTTTTTGTAAACTTTATAGAGGCACCAATAGTTCTAAGGCAAATGAAACTAGTAAAGTATTGATATGTCATATATGTGAACATCATAATTTGGTAAATTCATGTCAACTGAAGACACTCAAGACACATTAGGTGCACCTATCACACTCTTTGCACCAAAGATTTCATCTTCCCATTGAAAATTTAACAATAAGTTGTTTCTTTGAACTTTATAAGATAACACAATTACCCATAAAAATGCAAAACTAGTTGTACTCCTTCTAGCATCATTATCTTCTACAAAATCATTATCACAAAATCTCATAAGTTTAAAATTTCCACGAGAGGAATAAAATAGTTTCAAATCAAATGCAACATTTAGGCAGTAAAGAGTTCTTTTATCACCTTTCATATAGATGGAGGTAAGAGCTTCCATAAATTGACATATACTCCAATCGAATAAAGGATATCAAGCGTCGTACATGTAAATATCTCAAACTTTCATAAGACTTTTAAAAATAGTAGAATTTTTCTTTTCTTTATCTTCATAATTTGATATCTTTAGTTCAATGTCCATACTGTTGGGTTAATGCCTTAAATTTTGTGGTTTTTAACCAATTTTATCTCAAGCTTATAGTATATACTTTTTGGGCTCCACCTAAGTCAATTATTCTAGGCTAGGATATTTTGAGATACAATTGTTATAAATCAATCCCTTTTTCTACATAGCAGCTTTAAAAGAGAGTTTTTAGGCTCATCAAATTTTAGAGAGAGGATTTGTGAGTGAAATTATTTTGCTCTTCAATCCCATAAGCTACCATGGGGATTTATACTCTCTTTATTATTTTCATAGTGGAATTTGCTCCTCGTCGTCTTGTAGGTTTTTCTCCAGGAACTCTAGTTTCCCACGTAAAATCTTGTGTCATCTATTTATTTTGCTTCTCTATATTCTCCAATTGATTTGATCGTGATTGCTTTCACTATTATAAGCTCCAATAAGTCGTATCAGAGCTTCTATTCAATCGAGAATTTTTTTAAGATGTCTATCATCACCAAATTCGACATCAAGAAGTTTGATGGCAAGATTAATTTTCCTATATAGCGAGTTCAGATGAAAGCTGTTCTTTTTTCAACACAGATGCAAAAAGGCTTTAGACAGAAAGCTACAAAAGCCCGAGTCCATAACTGATGAGCTGTGGGAGGACTTGGATGAAAAGGCATTTTCGTCTATTCAACTTTTCCTTTCAAAGGAGATTCTTTGCAAGGTCGTCCATGAGCCCACCACTGTGAGTTTATAGTTGAAGCTCAAGTCTCTCAATATGAACAAAAGCCTCGCCAATAATATCTATCTCAAAGAGCATTTGTACACGCTCCGTATGGCTGAAGGTACTCCTATCCAAACTCATCTTAATGAGTTTAATTATATTATTATTGATCTAGAGAATTTAGAAGTTCATATTGATGATGAGAATAAGGTTGTGTTGTTAGTTGTCTCATTACTGCCTACCTATAAACAGTTCAAAGAATTTTTAATTATATTATTATTGATCTAGAGAATTTAGAAGTTCATATTGATGATGATTGTGTTATTAGTTGTCTCATTACCGCCTACCTATAAACTGTTCAAAGAAGTTATGCTATATAGCAATAATGATGCATTGTCTTTTGAGGATGTCAAATCGAATTTGCTGTCCAAAGAAAAAATTGATCTTGAAGTGTATGCTAGTGATAAAGCTGAAGGCTTGTTTGTTAGAGGTAGGAAATTTAAAACAGGGAGTACCAGTAGATATAAATCCAGATCAAAGTCTGGAGGATGTAAATCCAACAATTTCTGTTATTACTGCAAGACAACTGGGCACGTAATTGATGGTTGTTATAAATTGAAAATACAAAGGAGAGAGAAGAAAAAAAAGAAACAACCTCAGAAAATCGCTAAAGCTAATATTGCGGACTTAAATTTTGATGGTAACGTTTTGTTTGCTACCTCTGCTAAAAAGAGGGATAAAACTGAGTAGGTTCTAGATTCTTGATGTGCCTATCATATGCGTCCTCACAAAGATTGGTTTAGTACTTATGAGCCTTTTGATTCTAGTGTTATTTTGATGGGTAATAACACCCAATGCAGTGTTGCTGGATTTGGTATAGTTTAGATTAAGGCCGATGATGGTACTGTTTGGAAGTTCACAAAGGTCTGTCATATTTCTGACTTGAAAAGGAATCTGATTTCTTTAGGCACTCTTGAGTCTCTTGGGTGTAAGTTTTCAGCCAAAGGTGGAGTTTTGAAAGTGTCTAAAGGTGCTCATACTTTGTTGAAAGATATTAGATATTTCTTGTAGGGTAATATTATAACAGGTTCAGCAGTCATTTCTACGACCTTATCTGATGATGATAACACTCATTTGTGGCATATGTGATTACATGAGTGAGAAAGGTATGAAGCTTCTATGCAAGAGAGGTTTCCTTGGTGACAAAGGTACTGATAAATTGGAGTAATGTGAACATTGTGTCTTCAGGAAACAGAAGCAAGTTAGTTTCTCCACTACGACACACCGTACTAAGGGCATCCTTCACTACATTTGTTCTGATCTTTGGTGTCCTTCTAAGGTTCAATCTTATATTGGATGTCGCTATATGATGACCCTCATTGATGACTTCTAGCGCAAGGTTTGGGTTTATTTTCTTCGTTACAAGAATGACGCCTTTCCTACCTTCAAGAAGTGGAAAGCACTTATTGAGAACCAGACAGTTAGAAAAATCAAGAAGCTCAGAACTGAAAGAGGTTTAGAGTTTTGTGAGTTAGATTTCACTGAGTTCTGTGAACAACATGGCATTGGCAAACACAAGACATTAGTCAGGAAGCCCTAATAGAATGGGGTTGCAGAACGTATAAATAGAACTATTATTGAGAGGGCTCGGTGTATACTCTCTAATGCTAGACTGTGGCATCGTAGTGAGCTTTGGTGTGAAGCTACTTTTAAAGCTTGTTATCTTGTCAATCGATGTCCTCAGTCCTCCATTGATTTCAAGATCCCAAAAGATGAATGGTTAAGTAATGCCATTGATTACTCCATTATTAGAGTATTCAGATGTCCTATTTATACCCATATTAATGATAGGAAGTTAGCTCCTAGAGCTACTAAATGCATTTTCCTTGGTTATGATTCTGAGTCTAAGGGACATCGTATATGGTGCCCTGATTCTAAAAATATTATTTTGAGTAGAGATGTTACTTTTAATGAAAATGCAATGTTATATTTTGGGAAAGATTCTTCTTTTTCTTCTTCGAGTATAGGTGATCAACAGAGTGTCAGTGAGAAGGTGGAGTTTGAAGTGGGAACGAAAACTTATGATGTGACTTCTTCCTCTTCCTCAGTCCCGCAATATAGCAGTGGTAGTCATCTTGATGAATGATCGTGAGGTTTGGTTGTGTATAAGTTTTAATTATTAACCCTCGATAATCTACAAGCGCACGGTTCATTAGCATAGTACCAAAGGTTTCGATCCCATAAAGAGGGAGTTAATCTAATCCTAAATTCTAAGGCCAGAAATAATAACAAAAATTCAAGTTGCACGAAACTAATACGAGAATTTAATTGAATCAACCAATTTAAGAATTAAACACAAAATACTGATTACTAAGCAATTTACAACACACCCAAGAATCAAACGAAAAAAAAGTTACCTATCCTTATGCTAACCTAACTGATTATGAATTATTGGATTATTAGTTCTAGAGTATCCTAGGATTGATTACTCTATCTTAAGTTATAATCATTAACCCTAAGTTATAAACCCTAATTAGATTATGAAAGTTGCAATCTCTCAATTCACAACCTATGCAAAACCCTAATTAGTTCTGAAGTTCTTTAATAAATTATTGGAAACTTATGCAAGATCTTTTTTCGCACAAATTCTTGATCTGATTCAATTTTTATTTCTATTAAATCACATAACTCTCATCAGTCCAATTCAATTATTTTTAATAACCAAACGTAAGGAACAGTTATAACTTGGAAGATAAATTCTATTTGTTAATGGTCCTAGGAATCTTGTGAAAATCTTGAAATAATGAGGCAAAATAGAACTATAAGACATAATACAATTCAATTATTAAATATACTTCTATTATTTTATTATAATACATCATAACGATTAGGTATTTATGACTGTTTATGCCATTGTAATATTCTAATTTGAATATATTACTCCAAATGTTGATGTGTTGGAGAGCCATGGCCTGACCTCACAAGTTTGTTCGGTTTTGATCGACTTCATCTGAGAAATGATCCAGCTCCCGAGAATTCGACATATTACAAAAGAAAAGCTTCCTTTTTTTTTCAAGTAAAATTTGTTGTGAAGGAGTGACCTGTGCTCTTTGTATTTGAAAACTAAGAAGGTCCGCGCATCTCCTTTCTTCCTATGATTTAATAACCTTATCATGCAGTTATTCATAAAACCCTTGTTGCTTCAAAGATTCGAGAGATTAACTTCTAATCTAGTAATAGACTGAATACAGTAGCCTAGAATACAGTAGGTAATTAATTAGAGCAATTATGAAGATGAACATAGAAAAACAAATGGCACTCAATATATAAATTGAATAATGAAACCAAATAAAATTAATTAGAGCAATTAACCAAGTATAGAGAATTAGCTACGCATACCGTAGATGATGAAAAGATGAATAAAAAGTAAATATGACCCCTCAATTGGGCAGACGTACATCAAAACTTATTTTCCACAAGCTTTATATTTTTCTTACATTATACTTAATATTACTCTATTTTTTCTCACAAGCTTTATTTGTTATAGCTTAGAAAGTTCTTTGGTAGCAGAAATTATCATTTTGAATAGCTATTTTGCTATTTTTTCTGGGGGCTAGCAATATGGTGTTCAAATCAGTGATTATACATTCACAACTTACGACTCCCAACTTACTATCTTAACCCATTTCTACTAGCCTACTAATTAGTCCCTTGTTCTATATTTATAACTTATATGTCCTCGATGGAGAAATAATCATTCTGCCTAACTTATTACAATGCGTTTCTTTAATTCAGTCCTTTGGAAGTCATTTGAAAAGGAATTCCCAAAAAATATATATGGCGTTTAGTGTCATATTGAAGTGGAATTCTTGAAGAAGATATAAGGAAACGTTCAATTTCATACGACTATAATAGCTTTTTGTATGCATCAGCGTGTATTTTACGCCACCATCTTTTTCATGAAACGCTAGAACAGTACTCCAAATTTGTCCATCTTAATTCATCCATTCCAAGAACCTGAGCTGCATAGAAAAGATACTGATTCCTCGCAAAAAGTAATCACTTTGAGATTTGGAAAGATACAAAAGATTTTGGTCAATCTTTTCACCTAATCATCGCATAGATAACGCGATATCTTCTGTAAATTAATGAAATCAGGACATAACATAAAACATGCATCAATTATAAGTTGATCTCTTATTATATATACTACATTGATATTCCAACAACACACACGACCTGTTAGAAGAAAGAAACACCAATGGCTCTCCTTCAGTTGCTGAACCAAAGTTTGAAGCTTTTCTACCTTTCCTCATCCTTTTTGTTCCTAGCAATAATATCCCTGAAGTTTGTCTTCAGGAAGCGAAAGCTAAATTATCCACCGAGCCCTCCGAAGCTACCCTTTATCGGAAACCTCCACCAGCTAGGTGCCATGCCTCACGTGTCTCTCCAGCGATTGGCAGAGAAGTATGGTCCTATCTTTTCCTTAAAACTTGGAGAAATTGTGGTATCTTCACCTAGATTGGCAAAGGAAGCCTTAAAAATACACGATCTTGCATTCGCAAGCCGTCCTCAACTTCTATCTGCCAAAGATCTGTTTTACGGTTGCACTGATATGGCTTTTGCACCTTATGGTGCTTACTGGAGAGGCATAAGAAAAATCTGCATACTTGAGGTTCTTAGTGCCAGAAAAGTTCAATCGATCAGATTTGTCAGAGAAGAAGAAGTAGCTCGATTGGTTAATCGGGTTCCAGAGTCCTTTCCGGGAACTACCGACCTAAGCAAGTTGCTTTGGCTGTATGCAAATGATATCGTCTGCAGAGTTGTACTAGGCAAGACTTACTTTGACGGTGGAGAACATGATCGACACGGTTTCAAAAAGATGCTTGATGATTTCCAGGAATTGCTTGGAGGGTTCAGTCTTGGAGACTACTTTCCTTCCTTAGAGTTCGTTCACAACTTTACCAGCATGAAATCAAAACTCGGCAGCACTTTCAAGCGATTCGACCAGTTTTTTGATGAGGTCATCAGTGAACACCTAAGTCCTGGCAGGAAAACGGCGGAGAACCAGGATCTAGTGGACGTTTTGCTCGATGTACAGAGGAGTGAATCTGCTGAAACTCCTCTTACAATGGATAACGTTAAAGCCAACATGTTGGTCCGTGTGATTGTCTGCTTTTTATTTCAAAATTCAAACTTACTGATTCATCGACTTTGCACTAGATGATAATTTTTTAAAACTCCGTCCAGGTCATGTTCACTGCTGGAACTGATATAATTTTCATGACACTTGATTGGGCAATGACTGAACTGATGATGAATCCCAAAATCATGGAAAAAGCAAAAGCTGAAGTTAGGAATGTTGTTGGAGAGAAAAGGTTTGTGCAAGAGAGTGATCTTGATCATATGCACTATATGAAAGCTATTATCAAAGAGGTCCTTCGATTACGCCCTCCTGCTCCAGTTTCAGTTCCTAGAGAATCCATGGAAGATGTTACAATGAAAGGGTAAAAAATTCCAGCTAAGACAAGGATTTACGTCAATGTTTATGCCATAGTGAGAGACCCAACAGTCTGGGAAAATCCTGATAAATTTGATCCAGAAAGATATACGGGCAGTAGCATCGACTATAAAGGCCAGGACTTTGAGCTGCTACCATTGGGAGCTCCATCCTGGTGTCACCTGAGGACATTGACAATACAGAAGCTTTCGGGATCAGTACGCACAGGATAGTACCACTGCATGTGATCTCCAGACCTCGCTTTGGGTGAAGACAGGATTTTTAAGGCCTTTATGTCCATTGGGATCCTTAGTACCTCCCTTTGAGATGGAAGGTCGCTTGAAATTAATGTTCTATTAATAATAACTAGTCCTCGTTTCGATGATTGATAATTTTTTTAGTCTCCGTCTCCGTTACCGTCTTGCAGGTCATGTTCGCTGCTGGAACAGATACAACTTTCATCCCATGTTCTTGAAGAAACTTCGCAAAGGGACCAGGTGCTTGTCCACTTTCAGTGTATCTACCATAGTACTCTCCACCTCGATCTGACCTCACGATTTTAATCAGTTTTCCACATTGATTCTCCACTTCAGCCTTAAACGTTTTAAAGGCATCCAAAGCCTCGTCCTTAGAACGAAGTAAGTAGAGATACATATATCGCGAATAGTCGTCTATGAAGGTGATAAAATATTTCGGACTACTTACGTTCATGTCTGGAAAACAAATATTTGTATGTATGATTTCTAACAGGTTTGTACTCCTCTTAGCACCTCTTTTAGACTTGTAAGTTTGCTTACCCTTGATGCAATTCATGCAAGTTTCAAAGTCAACAAAATCCAAAGTACTAAGTACCCCTTCATTTACTAATCTCTTAATTCTCTCAATGGAGATGTTTCCTAATCTACGGTGCCACAACATAGAGGATTCTTTATTAATTACACATCGTTTCAATCCAGCAGTGACATGCATCGAACTATAGGCATCATCATTTTGTAATTGAATGGAATAAAGACCATCAGACAATGTACCATAACCAATAACTTTAGTTCCATTACATAAACTGAAACCAGAATCTGAAAAGTTAAAGGAAAAATCAAAGGGTATAAGTCTTGATACAGAAATCAAATTTCTAGAGAAATTTAGAACATAAAAGGTCTTCTCCAAACACAAAACAAAACCACTGCTCAAAACCAAACTGCAAGTGCCAATAGCTTCCACATGTGAACTCGTCTTGCTTTCTGAATAAATGAATTGTTCACTTCCCACCGGCTTCCTTAGGTTTTGCATACCCTGCAAGGTATTCGAAACATGGATTGTAAAACCAGAATCAATCCACCATGTGTTATGATTAACATTAACCATATTAGACTCATAACAAACAAATGAAATATGAGTACCTTTTTTTCTTGAGCCAGTCCTTAAATTTAATGCAATCTTTCTTCATGTGTCCCCTCTTCTTGCAGGGCTTCTTTATATCAGATTGCGGAGCAACTTTGCCTTTTCCTTTATTCTTAGCATCGTCCTGCCTCTTCTTTCCTGAAACGGTCAAATTGACCCTTTCACCGTCTTCCATCAATAACCTCTCCTCCTCTTGCACACATATAGTCAACATTTATTTGATATACCACTTATCCTTATGTGTGTTATAGGAGATCTTGAAAGGACCGTATTGTTAAGGTAGAGTGCACAGAATGTAATGCACCAGGAAAGATTCCGATATTGTAACTTCCAACGCTTTTAACTGAGCCGCTATGTTCCTCATACGCATGATATGATCACGTACGGCCTTTATTCCAGTGAGCCTTAAGGATGACAACTGCATAATTAAAGTGTTGGCAAGGGCCGTATCGGATGTAGCGAATTACTCATCAATGGCCTTTAATAGATCTCTGACATTACTATGCTGTTCAACAGAACTACGAACGCCAACTGATATTTTGGTCTTTATGAACGTCACAGAGAGACGATTAGATCTACCCCCCCTTTCATATAGAGTAATAGCTTTTGGAGTGCTGGTCTTAGTCGTACTCGGTGGTTCATTCTTTCTAATAGCATAGTCTATACCCATCCAGCCTAAATGAAACAAAATTCTCTCCTTCCAAACCTTATAGTTGTCACCTCTCAATTCGGGAATATCAAACTTAAGATCATAAATATTAACTGTTTGAGTAATTGCAAAGTGAGAAATAAAACTATATGCTCGTTATATATATTTCGAGACCAATAATAATAAGTTATGGTTTACCAATGTAAATCATGCATTTAATAGATGAATCTAGCGATATAAGACTTGGCTGTGGGCTAAAGTTTCACTCAATTAGATTCCTCCAACATCTTATGATAAAACTATTGAATTATGTTCCTTTGCTTAATTCCTGTGGGTCAATTAAGAAATATAATCGATATTTTATCATAATTATCATACAAATATAACAAAATTCATGTAGGTAGATTTTATCATATCACGTATGATTAATTACAATTAATTTATTAATGTGATCTTAAAACTAAATATATAATTATAATTAATTTGAGATGCTGTGGCTACTCCCAATTAATTAAAATCATATGATCACTAACATTATTTTAAGCTTTAACTTAAAGCCTAAATATTTGCATCAATTTATAAATAATACAAATAAATCAAATAAGAATGCACAAAATATTTAATCTAGTTTTGCATGTATAATAATCATGAATTTATACACACACAAAATTTCAATTAAGCACATGTAATCTGTGCAAAATTAAACAATCATCATATGCATGTCATAAACTTAAAGTCTAATCATAAGACATCATCTGGTGGAGCGTATCTTGGAGAAGTGCCAAGCAGACCCTGATTGCTACTTCCACTATAGAGGATGAGTTCGTATCATATTTTGAGTCTACCTCGCGTGGTGTATGGTTGAAGAGTTTCATATCTGGGCTCAGAGTTGTTGATTTAATTTCTAAGTGGTTAAAATTATATTGTGGCAACTCCACTGCGGTCTTTATGGATAAAAATAACAAGAGTGGAAGTCGAAGTAAGCATATCGACATTAAGTGTTTAGCCATAAGAGAACGTGTAAAAGAAAAGAAAGTTGTCATAGAGCACATTAGCATTGATTTGATGATTGCGGATCCTTTAACTAAAGGCATGCCACTTAAACAGATTAAAGATCACGTAGTGCACATGGGACTTGGTTTCACAATGTGATTTTTGTTGTACATTTGTTGATTCAATGGAACTCTTATTCAGTTTGATATTTTCTCATAAAGTTTGTGCACACATATTTTGATTGGTTTTGAGAAATGTCAGTTAATTTGGACATCGAATAAACATATGGTTTATTCATTAAGTTGAAGGGTTAATAATGAGAAGTTTTGTATATGTAATACATGGAAGATAATACTTACTATAAGAGGACCTATCGCCATGATTCATATATTTGATTTCTTGTTATATGTGGTGGTATGGACCAAGTGGGAGAATGTAAGATTTTACTGAAACCTTACCTACCTCATATTGTTCATGTATGATGATTATATTGTCCATTTAATTATGAACCCTTAACTCACGTACAGTTTGTCGCCTATAATACCCATCCCTTCTTCTTTGTGATGGCCAGAAACTGAGTAGTGGGTTTATAACGTTGGTTTGGTCCCTGTCTTCTCCACGCATCTGTTGACACCATCGGTTGTACTAAGGAAGAGGATAGAAGCTCCAACCTTCACAGAAACATCTAGATCTTGGGTGAAAAGGCAATGGCTAGAGGTATATTGTTTTTGGTTTAAGCTTTCGTTGCTGAACATATATATATATATATATAGGTTTTAAATGCATGGATCTTTACGTTAAAGTTGTTGTATAAGATGCATGCTATTGCTAGGTTTATATTTCTAATAATCCACTACCTAGATCATGTCTAAGGTTGTGAAAAAAAAAATATAAATCACAAAAACTCTAAATTCTTTAGAAATTTTAGACTTAAGACACGTCTTTTTCTTTCTAGCAGTTAAATTTAGCCTTTGTGAGATCCAAGAGCCCTCAGGAGGCTAATTCCATTGTTGTTTTCGTCAAAGAATAAAGATCTTGACATCGTCTCAATGAATAAAGATGTGAAAATCATGATTTTCTTCTAGAATTTTTTTAATCATATTTTCCTTGTTTTTGTCCATTACTTTATTATTTTGACTGTGTACTCTTTTATGTTTAGATAGAAAAAATTTTATTTTTATTTTTTGTATGGATTGATTTGTTTTTATTTATAAATAAGATATATTTTTAGAAATTATCCTTCATTGATCTGAATGCATAGTTTAGTTAAGCTAGCAACTAAATCTAATTTTAATTTACTTATAGAATCCTCAAAAGAGTATGTTAGTCAGTGCACTGCGACTTAAGTAATAGGGGTTGAATGAGATGCTCAAGAGAGACTTATGTCCAACGATCTATAAGATTTCACAAGCCTTAATAAATTCAAATGGGTGTTAGCTTCATAGAGATTTGAGTTAACTAACTAGATAGTAGATTGTTGTTTTAACTCGAGAGAATGCAATTTTAATGTTTAAGAAATCTTGCCATTCAGTTTAATATACCTATTCTAGGTTAATCTTATCATGAAATATAAAGTATTATTAGGCAAAGTACTTGTATAAACATTAATATTCGATTAATTCTGTTTTGATAAATTGTCATGTTAATAATTTTTTTACTACCTATTTAGGTTTTGTTTTAAAATATTTTATTTATTAAAATATGTCGAAATCATTCTTTTATTATTTTAGTTTAGACCAAGTAATAGTTGCTGATTTTCAAGTCTATGTCACTTCCTCGAGGGATTTGCTTTCACTTTCCACCATATTATTTCCTAGTGAAATGTGCACTTGTCTTTGTTTTGGGTAATAAATTAGTAACAGAAAAGTTTTTAACTTAGATAGAGAGTATAAATTAAAAAAAAGAAAAGTTAATAATTAATAATAACTAATTTGTTAAATACCTTAAATTAAGGTCCTCCACCGATCTATCCAAAATCAAAAATAAAGAACACAAATATTTAATCAATATTCAATAAAACATTTAATATGTACAAATAACAAAATAATAAACCTAAAAATTCCCAGTTGATATATACTACTAACTTATGTATAAAAAGTAACTTAATTTCCTTTTTCGTGAGTCATTATCCACAGGGTACCAATGTGATCCTCTTAAAGAGTAGAGCATTATTCAAGCACAGGTGACGGGACCACGAAGTCGTCTCGCCGTGCAGCTCGGGAGCCCTTTGCAGCACGGCGAGGGCAAGACGTGTCGTACTTATTATTGATGTTTATTC
>JANITX010156677.1:0-15551 GCA_027564395.1 Erythroxylum ulei
TTTGTAAAAGTTTCTTTATGTTGTGGGTTTCGATTTATTAACAGTTGCATGTAGAGGTTTGAATTAAGAATTAAAAGGATATGTTTTCGACGAGAGTACTTCAAAAGTTTCAATCTTCAAGCTTTCCTCCTCACATTTGTTTCGGGTTTCCGAGCCCGATGTTGGGCTCCGGTAACGGAGTCCAACATCATCGTGGGGCTTCCACTAGGTGCTACTTCATGCATGACGCCACCAGCTGCTTTCGTCTACCAACAGTTCAACGTCTTGCTGCCAGCTCCTTCCCTTTGCCACCAAATAATGCATTTAAACTCTAGCTGCTTGGATTGTTGCTCTCCAATCAGGTAATGTCTTTAATCTCCAGCTCACCAGCTCAACGTCTATTGCCTAACATGATTTTTCGTTTTTCAGCCACCAGCTTCTCACGTTGAAGTCCTTTCATGTGTGTATGGAGTAGAAAGTCTTTCCAAAACTCCAGCTGTTGTGTTTGTTCTCTCCCCCCAACTCACTTCCATACTCACGCTGATGTGACAATTTTATCATGCTTGGTTTCTTGGTCCACAAACGCTGCACTGTCTTTATCTGTTGTTTTAGTTGTCTTCTTCCTAGTATTTTCTCTTTTTGCTGTTGAATGTTGATTGGTGGTGCAATGAGGAGTTGCTTTTGGTTTTGTATTTTCCTCTCCAGTCCACGCCATTAGCTACTTGTTATTTTTCTCTTTTTTGTCTCATCATTTTGACTAACTCCAGCCCTCATTCACGCCTAAGCCTTCTTGTTTAATTATTATTATTTTTGTCTTCACGCCTCTCCTGCATTCATGCCTCTCTTCCATTTTTTCAATCTTTCACGCCAGCCTCCTCTTCTTTTCAGCGGCAGCTATCTTCTTGTCTCCATGTCAGTTGATGCTATTGTTTTATACACATTTCTCATTGTTCTCTTGGCCAAAACGTTAGCGTTTTTGGCCATTCAAAAACGTTAACTTTTGTTCTTTTTTTCTTCTTTAAATGTGTGCCTGAAATTATAACAAATAACTCTTAATTAGTGTAATTTAAACATTAAATGGACAAGATTTTAGAAAATTACGTATCAAAAATTAATACAAAAATGTCCATTAACAGTTACCTAATGGTTCACTCAAAGAGAAAGGTTGACTTGAATGTTACCTTTACTCATTTGTCCACGTAGGATACATTTTGAGTGATTATGACAATTGTAGCTTATAATGATATAGAGTTACATCAGATGGTTGTCAAAATCGCTGTCCTGAATAAAGACCCTTATGAAGAGGATTTTATAAAACAACATGAAGGATTTCAGGATCTAGATGAAACTGACATGGTTTGCACATTAAACAGATCAATATATGATTTACATCAAACTTCCTGAAAATGATACCTTACATATGATGAGGTTTTGGCCCTTTTTAGTTTAATGGAAGATAAAGTTAAAAAGATGCTTGTATTATAAGGTTAGGGGGGGGGGGCAAAATTATCTTCCTATTACTGTATATGGATGATATATTACTCACATTAAATAACTTGACCATATTGCATGAGGTTAAGCAACTTTTGGTCAAATACTTTGATATAAAGGATCTTGATGAATCATCTTTTGTCCTAGGTATTTGAATTCACCAAGACAAATCTCGATACTCATTAGGCCTTTCATAAAGTACATACATTGAGGATATGTTACAAAGGTTTAATATGACTGACTATAAATCTGTTGTAACACTAATCTTTCATAGTAAGAGATTATCTTTGGCCTAATGTATAAAGAATAAAGTAAAGAGAGTGGCTATAAAGAATGTTTTGTATTCTAGTATAGTTGATAGCCTGATGTATGCTTAGGTAAGTACTAGGATGGACATTGCATTTACTGTTTGACTGTTTGGTCAATATATAGTTAACCTAGGCATAGACTATTGGAATGCAGTCAAATGAGTATTGAGATACTTAAAGGAACTAAGGGTTATATGTTAACATATAGAAAAGTCAACAGTCTAAACCTTGTAGGAAATTCAGATTCAAATTTAAGTTATATGTATGGAAGATCAAAAGTTCACTTAAGGTTATAATTTTAAGTTTGCAGATGGTACAATGTCGTAGAAGAGTGTCAAGTAGACACAAGTGACTTCCTCAACCATGTATATAGAATGTATGCTATAGGGCTGCTTTATAGCTTAGAAACTGAATTTTTGAGTTGTCTATGGTTGATTTAGTGGTTAGACCCATTTGGTTATACTGTGATAATCTTACTGCTATGTTATTTAGTAACAACAAAAAATATCACAGGGTCTTAGCATTTAGAGGTCAAATATTTGACCATAAAGGAGTTGATATGAAAAAGGTAACATTAAGGTTTGAAACATTTAAGGACTGAGGAACTGTAAGTCGATCCTTAACTAAAGGACTTCACCCACTTGTGATTGTAAGACAAGTATATAGTATAGGTGTTTTGAAGTCTTTAGACACTATTAGTTAGGGGATTGTTATGTTTGCTCCATGTACATTTGTACATCTATACATTTGATGTATTATGACAGTATGATGGTTCATCAATAAAGATGATCATGGTTTATCCTCAATAATACGTGTTATCATACATTGTCATAATACGTGTGAAAATCTTAAGATTTGTGTCGATCTTAAGCATTTAAAGGTCAATGGGCATATATACAGATTGACCTTGAGTCTATGTCATTTAGACGCATATAGTTTTATACGGATATCTATAAATTATGACATGACATAGGGGGTATAAGTTTTCAATCCCATAAAAGTTTTTTAATGTAGTTTAGCATTTAGTTAGAAAACATAAAGGTTTTCTCTGATGCAGATTAACATTTGGTGAGAGAAAACAAGTTTTCACTAATTATGTTTATCATTCAGTGAGAGAAAACAAGATTTCTTTAATGTTGTTTAGTATAAAGTCGAAGAAATCGAGACTTACAAATAAAGATGACATATTAGATCGTACATATATCATCCTAGTTTGCCGCATTTCATTTTCCTATTCATGTTAGTAAGGTATTAGATATGCATGATTATATTGAACCTATGTCATACATGACACATTTATTTAATATTTTTCGGTATCAATGTTGCGGTCTAAACAAAACAATATAAATTAAATTCTATCTAGACTAATTAGAGGCAAGTGCACCCTATCGACAAGTAATATAAAACGGTAAGAACCGGATATCACTCAAGGGAATTGCAATATGCAAGACAATTAAATTAAACGATAAAAAATTACTCGAACGATCATAAATTGATTGATTTGAAAATAAAATAAAATAAAGTAAGCAAATAAAGGAAATATGAAAAATGCAAGGTATGAATTAAAACAACTAGATTTAATCAAATGACAGAAATCGATTAAGGTATTAGATTTCAGTTGGATTGGACACTAAAAATAAAATTGTAACGGTGGATTGATTTAAGAAATGCTTCACTTAAGCAAGTCGAACCCAATGTTCATGGATGTTCCCTTCTCTTCTAAATCTGAGTAACCCATTTGGTTCATAGATAATTCGGAATAAAAGGCGTTAAATACAAGAAGCCTAAAACTAAGTTCGTTAATCCTCGATATCCTCACACAAGATCCAAAGGTTGGTCTACACTTTAGTCTCAAATATATCGCTTGGTTAATTTTCCGTCAAATTAAATCCCATTGATTGTGGCATTCAATCATCTAAGGTCTTAATCTAGGTGATCAAGCTAAATTAGGACTCAATATGCATTCAATCAAGTGAAAATCAATACCACGAACATTATCCTAATCCAATATCAATCTTAACCTTAACAGAAAAGAAAAACTTATTCACACATATTCACCAATGTAACATAAATCATAGTTATAATATATGTTTGCATTGATTAAATCCACACAATTAAAATAAATAAGGAATAAAATATAAATTAAGAACACCCAATGTTAAGCTTTCTCCCTCAGCTCACGCAAAAACTTGTTGTTTTCATGCACCAGTTGTCTTCTTCTCCTCTTGCTACAACTCCCCAGCTAACGTCTTGGTTTCTTCCACCTCAACATGGCTGCTTTACATTCTTTATTTAATGTTCACCATGCTGCAACGTTTTTGTGTTTTCACCAACCAGCTGCTTGTGATGATGTGAAATGAGTGACGCCTTCCACCAGTTGCTTTTCTTTCCCTCCTAAACCACAAGCTGCCAATGTTTTTATCTCCACCCAACCAGCTGCCACGTTCCTTGCCACCAGCTCAACGTGTGTTTGGAGAGAGTTAAGTGATGGTGCAACATGAGTGGAGAGGAGTATGGTGAGTGAGGGCTGTGCATGAGTGTATGTTGAGTCCCTCGAGTGTGTCCCTTGCTAAATTTTTTTATCTCCTCCTAGCTCAACATGTTCACCAGTGGAAGGTTGTTCACGCCACCAGCTGTTTCGTTGTCTTCCTTCGCCACCAGCTGAGTTGTTATGTTTTTCTCTTGGTGTAACGTGAGTGAAGAGTCTAAGTTAGCACACTCACGTCTACTTTGGTCTTCACCACCATCTAAGATTTTTCTCCAGCTGTCATGTGTGTTGTTCCCATGTGAGTGATGGAGAGAATTTGTTCTTCTCACTGTTCAGTGTCCACGCCACCAGCTACTTGTTTTTTCTCTCCTTTTGCTGCCAGCTTTCTACATGATTTTAGGAGATATTTTTTTCACCTTTTACGCACATCCTATTCACGCCTAGCTCTTGCGTTTTTTTCAATCCTTCGCTGCCAGCCTCCTCTCCTTTTGTGTTTATGTCTTGAATAATTCCAGGCCCTCTAAATCACGCCTAACCCTCCTATTTTTCAACTCTCTTGCTGCAGCCATCTGCTTTTGCCTCCATATATTCAATATTTTTGAAAGAGTTTTCTGGTCCCATATAAACTCATGCTCACTCTATTGATTGTCCTGATGTGTCCATTTTTTTTGTGGTTTGGTCCACCTTTATCAAATAAGCTCCAGCTCCCTTGGTCCACTCTTGATTCACATTTTTAAACCCCTCTTTTATGCACAAGCTCTCATTTTCCTTAGCCAAAAATGTTAACATCCAAAAAGTTAATATTTTTCTTTTTTTAATTTCCTTCCTTCCTTTTAGAGCTTTCCTTGATTTAGGCTTTTAAAAATTTCAAATCTAATATGTATCTAAAATTAAAACAAATAATTCTTAATTAGTGCAATTTAAACATTAAATGGACAAGAGTTTAGCAAATTATGTATAAAAATTAATATAAAATGCCCATTAAGAATCAAAAGTCTTGTAGAATGGAATGATGGACTTACGTTATCTTTAGATCAAATGTTTTGTTTTTAAATCTAGTCGACCAATACAGTAGCATGACTTAACCGAGTTTTAAAACTGTTTTAAACTTGATTTAATACCGCAATTAAGTATTGTCCAAGGAGGAGAATGTTGGATATTTTTACTTTTCCCATAAAGTTGGACAACATTTAATTGCAATTTTCAGTTTTTAAATAACTTATCGGTTAAGTTACGTAATTTGATCCGGATAAAGATAATAAAGTGGCCCAATAAATGATTTAAATCAATAAATCAAAGTTCAGGTGGAAAATAAATCCCGATTAGTGTAGATTAGACCCATATTGGGCCTTTGATGGAAAAGCTCGATATATAAGCTATATATAAAGGTTAAGATCTCCTGCAGTTGTGATATCATTCCCAAGTATAAGGATTCTCTAACCCGTTAAGAGAGCTTACGTTTTGATAAAAGTGTAGAAAGACTTTACTGTGTTCCGGTGAGCAGTTCCTGTGACGATAGCGGTAGATTTGCACCCGTTTCGGCTTCGGAAAGCTTGTTTGAAGTTATGGAATTAAAATCAGGTATTTTCCGCATTTCTTCGTTTATTACCCTTTCATGTTCAATCCGGATACGTAACTAAGGTCTCGTTACGTGTTACAAAAAGATCCTTTCTTTTTGGTTTTTTGTTTATAATGCTCCATTGTTGCATAGGGATTGGGCTCGCATAGCTCAAGCTAGTAGAAATTCAGGATTTTTGGAGGTTTTTTTGTGTTTGGCTTGTATGTATGCTTGAAACTGATTACTCGTTTCTTCATTTTCTTCCCCTTATCAAGTTCTATTTGATGGGTTTGACCCGAGGAGTTGTGAGTTGTAATTGCTAGCAATGAGGATCATATGCAATAGGGACTTAACTGATATCTCTTACCTTCACTTTTTTTTTCTGGGGAAATTTGGTTTTGTTCTTAGTATTTTGAAACTTAGGCTGTTTCTGCCCACCTGATGATTGAAATTTTCATCAATTTGCTTTAAGGTTTGCATCTAAGTTTGTGTATGATGCAAGGCTTTTAAGTGGCTTACATAACACATAAATTCAATTTATACTTTTTTCTCTGTCAATGCATACCAAGTTTCATTAAGAATATGGACTATGTTTTTAGGGTTTGGCTTTGTTAGTACATGGAGTCAGTTAGTGGATCTCAATGCCTGGTGCCATGGAAAAGAAAGGAATAGATGATTATGAACTAGGGCCACTCCCTTCACCTAGATAGTTAGAGAAATTTGGAGCTGTAAAGAGAGTGCTTGATAATCTTTCGAAGCGTTTAAGCAAGTTCAGGTCAGAATATAAACTCGAGAGGTACAATTTGCTTGAAAATTTTCTATTATGAAGTCATAATAAATATAAGCATTTCAAAAGATGGATTTGTTTCCTTGTTGATGTACATTAATTCTCATCATTACCTTTAGAAATGGAAATAAGTTTTCAAAAAGGAAAGTGTAATACGTAACGGTACCTTAGTTACGTATCCTGGATCTAACGTGAAAGAGCAAGAAATGAAGAAATTTGAAAATACCTGATTTCGGTCTCCGTAACTTCAAACAAGCTTTCTTAAGCCAAAACAAGTGCGAATCTGCTGCCGTCTTTACGGGAACTCCTCTTCGGGACACGAGTAAGGTCTTTCTATAGTTTTCTTAAAACATAAGCTCTCTTAACGGGTTAGAGAATCCTTATGCTTACGATTGATTATATGAGCAACTACAGGAGACCTTAACCTTTATATATAGCTTCCATATCGGGCTTCCCCATCACAAGGGCAATATGGGCCTGTTCCACACTGATTGAGATTCATTTTCCACCCAAACTTTGACCCATTGATTTAGATCATTTATTGGGCCACTTTATTATCTTTATCTAGATCAAATTATGCAACTTAATCGATAAGTTTTTTGAAAAACCAAAAAATACAATTAATTGTTGTCTAATTTTATGTGAAAGGACAAAATTGTCCAACATTCTCCCCTTTAGACAAGCATTAATTGCAGTTTTAACTCTAGTTTAAAAACAATTTAAAAACTTGATTAAACCACGCTACTGAATTAGTCGACTAGGCTTAAAAACAAAACATTTGATCCAAAGATAATGAAAGTCCATCATTCCGTATTGCAAGGCTTTCAATACCGAAAAGTATCAAATGCATATGTCATGTGCGACACAGATCCAATACAATCATGTATACCTAATACCTTACTAACATGAATGGGAAAATGGAGTGTGGCAAACTAGGATAATACCTTTATGATCTAAATTATATCATCTTCGTTTGTAGGTCATGATTCCTCCAACTTTATGCTAAACCGCATATGCTAAACTGCATTAGAAAAATCTTGTTTTCTCTCACCGAAAGCTAAACAACATTAGAGAAAACTTGTTTCGTCTCACCAAATGCTAAACTGCATTAGAGAAAACCTTTGTGTTCCCCAACTGAATGCTAAACTGCATTAACGAACCCCTTTATGAGATTAAAAACTTATATCCCCCTATGTCATGTCAAACTTCATGAATATCTGTATTAAAACTGTATGCATCTAAATGACATAGACACAAGGTTAATCTGTATATATATGCTCAATGACCTTTAAATGCTGAAGATCGACACAAATCTTAAGACTTCCATACATATTATGACAACGTATGATAACACGTATTACTGAGGATAAACGATGATTATCTTTATTGATGAACCATCATACAATTATAATAAATAAAAATGAACAAATGTATATGGAGCAAACATAACTATCCATTAACTAATAGTGTCTAAGGACATCAAAACACTCATAGTGTATACTTGTGTCACAAACACAAGTGGGCGAAGTCCTTTAGTTAAAGGATTGACTAACTTTTCCTTAGTCTTTAAATGCTCCAAACCTTAATGTTACCTTTTTATATCAACATCTTTATGACCAAATAATTTACCTTTAAATGCTTAAGACCCTGTGATATTATTTGTTGTTATTAAACAACATCGATGGGTCTAGCCACTGAATCAACCACAGATAACTCAGAAATCAAGTTTCTAAGCTAAACGGTCTATGAAGCAGCCACATAGCATACATTCTGCATGCATAGTCGAGGAAGTTACTCGTATACTTGACGCACTTTCAAGACATTGTACCATCTGCAAACTTAAAACTGTAATCTTAAGTGGACTTTTGATCATCTAGACATATAACTAAAATTTGAATCTGAATTCCTTACGAGGTTTAGTCTGTTGACTGTGTTATATATCAACATATAATCCTTAGTTCCTTTAAGTATCTCAACACTCACTAGACTGTATTTCAATGGTCTACACCTAGATTAACCAGATATTAACCAAACAGTGAAACAATCAATGCAATGTCCCGCCTAGTACATAGTCAAGTATACATTAGGCTATCAACCGTACTAGTATACAAAACATTCCTCATAACCTCTCTATTTACTTTATTCTTTGGATACTGTACCAAAGATTATCTCTTACTTGAGAGATAGGTGCTACGATAAGTTTATTGTCAATCGTATTAAACCTTTGTAACACATACTCAATGTACGCATTCTATGAGAGGCCTGATGAGTGTTGAGACTTGTCCTGGTAAATCTGAATACCTAGGATAGAAGATGCTACATCAAGGTCCTACATGTCAAAGTTCTTAACTAAAAGTTCCTTAACCTCATACAACATGGTCAAGTAATTTGACGTGAGCAATATATCATCCACATGCAGTAATAATAAGATAACTTTGCTCCCCTTGATTCATAGTACAAGCATCTTTTTTATTTTATTTTCCATGAAGCCGAAAGAGGCCAAACCTTATCAAATGTAAGGTATAACTTTTAGGAAGGTTTGATGTAAATGATATATTTATCTGCATAAAGCGAAAACTATGTCAGTTCCATCTGGATCCTAAAATCCTTCAGGTTGTACCATATAGACCACTTCATAAAGGACTTTATTCAGGAAAGTGGTTTTGACAACCATCTGATGTAACTCTATATCATTATGAGCTGCAATTACCTTAATCACTCAAAATGCATCCTATGAGTATACCGGAGAAAAAGTAACATCAAGTCAACCTTTCTCCCTAAGTGACCCATTAGGCAACTGAGCGAGCCCATAAACTGTAGAACTTTATCCTGAAATCCTCTAGGTCTTAAAACTTCATTTACAACTAAGAGATTTGCAATTTTGATGAAACTCAACTAGCTCCTAGATCTTACTATACTTCATGGCTTGCATCTTATCAGTCAGTGCATCCCACCACAAATCTGCATTGGGTCCAGAAATAATTTCTATAAAAGTAGATTCGTAACATGTCTAATAGCATAGTCATGTTTACCTGATAGACTATTAAATCAGATGGGATAGCAGGTCGTCTTACTCTAGTTGATTTACGTAACTGCATTAGATCTTGTACCCCAGGGATCTCTGTATATACAGGTATGAGTTTATGTTCCTGTACAGGCATGGTACAAAAACCTAGATCCATGTGATCTACCTATATGAGTAACGGGTATATGATAACTGTAGTATTCGCCCTGCTATCATTCGAAGGTTCAAAGAGCCCAACATCATCATAGACATTGTATTACAGAAACTTAGCTGCTTGTGATTCCACTATTCCAATCCCCCTTTCTCTACGGTAAAAGTTGTAGCTTTAAAGTAGTCGAGATATCTTACTAAAAAGTAATGAGGGGAACGAGCATGTAATTTTTCTTTATAAGGATTGTATTACCTCAGTAGGATAGCCCCATACACGAATGCGTGCCAAACTGGGTTTCCATACTTCTAGATAATCAGGTACAATAACCCTGTTCTGCATTGACTTTTTCAAATCCTTTAGGGTACAATTATGCCTTTCGCCAACACACTATTTTGCTCAGAACTACTTGGCATATCGAATTTAAGTCACTATTCTATCTGATTCCAAATATCTGACAAACGGACCTTTTAAAGTCCTGAAACACCATGTTTGCCTTGATATTCTCCTCCACGGTCAAATCTGACTATCTTGATGAATTTTCCAATTGATTCTCAACCTTCAGTCTGTAAGTAAGAACACATAACTGTAATGGGAATAATCATCAACAAATGTCAGAATACATTTGGAATTGCACAATGCAATTTTATAAGGTCTATCGATATCTTTATATATCAGACTCAACAAGTCATAAATACAAGTTGACCTCAATATCCTTATTAGTCAACTTACCCCTGCAACAGTCAGCACATGTTTCTAGATCATCATAATCTAGAATTGAGAGATGCTTTCCTTGATCAATCTCTCAACCCTAGCTTTGAAAATGTGGCTTAAATTTTTATGTCACATTATGTATGACTTTTCATTCATCAGGTTCTTCTTTTCATAACTTGTTTAGCAAGATACGAAGAAGCATATATCTAATTCGGGATAAGACATATTCTATACAAACCATATGATAAGAAGGTTGTATCATTATGTTTTGCATTAAACAACTGTACAACAAAAGTATTAAATACAAAACATTAACCTCTTTGTCCAAAATTGATCAAAAGATCACGTATAAAATGTATCGTGTAAAACCCAAATGGACCTTACTACAAGGTTCAGTACATACATTCCCTATAGATATTACTTCTACTTTTTCATTGTTGTGAACCATCAGTTTCTCCTTCCCTTTAATTTGGCTTTATCCTGAATATGAACCCCTGCATTGTGGAAGCATCTTGATTAGATGTTCCACTATCTAGTCACTAACTACTTAATGCGACTATTGCAAATTAGATTCATAAATTGATAAGCCAAGGAGTTACCTAACGGTCTCGGTCTTTCCTTTTAAACCTCATACTACTGGTTTCTTTATATCCCTAGGACCTTTACCAGCACTGGATTGACCAGTGTCAGCATGCAGAGAAGATTTGAACTTTTTACCTTTGAACTTAGCGGGCTTCATCTTTGTCTTCCCTTTAGTTGCTTCGAGGGTTGTAGGAGTAACAAACTTAAGTTTCTCCTCCTCAGCAACATAATAGGCTATTAACGTCTGGAGGGAGTGCATTCAGAGTATGGTGAACAATAAAGACATCAGGAAGAGGAATATTCAACATCTTCAATCTAATGTGAAGATCAATCATTCTGGATATGTACGCCATCACTCTGCTTTCTCCCATATACCTCATAGAGAATAATTCTTTCATCAAGGCACTTGTCTCAACATTAGGTGAGACAGTGTACCTTTGGAAGACATCAAGAAACTCCTTTGCTATGTCTGTGTCCGGAAGTCCACTTAATAGATGGTTAGGTATGGATCTCTTAATGGTCATTAGATATAATCTGTTAGATCGATCCCAAGTTTCATAGGCTGCTTTATAAGCTCTCGAGCTCATGGATGTAGGTGGAGATGGCCTATCCGTTCGTATGGTCATATTAACCTTAGCTATCTCTATAGCATTCAATACATCCTTTGTCCACTTCTTTGAATAGAAACCAATTAGAGTTTGAATGGTGATATTGATTTTGTTGACTGAAAAGGTGAATTCAAGATGATAATCTTTAAATTAACACAAATGTAGGGCAACAATGATACTCAAAGCTATTAAATAGTATCTTTACTGAAAATCCGGTCACACATATTATGAAACACCTGTGGGCTGAATACATAATATATGCAACGAGACCTCCACATAAAAGCGATCAGAATACAAATCATCAACTCTCAGGACACTACCAACTATGGACGAATAGATCATTCAAGCAATGACTTTCCTTCATCTAATGCCTTTATTCACATCTCTAAATCTCATGTAAGGCCAACACCTGTAGGCAGAATAACAAAACATGAGACCAGAGACATCCCCTAACGTGTAAGCAGAATAATTCAAAATACTAACTCGAAAGGCCACTGTGGTGACTACATTCTCATCAACACTCAAAAAGTTCACAAACACAAAGGATACATTTTTATGCTATCCTCACATTCTTTATCGGCATATGGTATGTGACAATCTAACGTCAATAAATGCAAAAATCTGAATGCAAAGTCTCATTGTTACACACTTGTGCTGAAGACATTCTCTAAAAACTTTATTTGAGACTTTTGTAAAAGAAGAATCTCAGTAGAGTGACAATCATGCGTCATCGAACACTGAACTGACCATCCAAGACACAAGAACCTCATGTATCTCCCTTATGGCAAGTTCTTTGCACGAAAATTCACTAAAAAATGGCTCTGAACACTAAGCATGAGACCCGAGATACAAAAACTTGAAGTATCTCCCTCATGTAATGTCTGAAGCATGAAAATTCACTCGAAATCGGATTTAGAATACCTTAATTCCTTTTCTAAAGTAAACATTAATTTATTATTAATGTAATAAATGTAGAAAATAGAAAAAACTTACTTTATGAATTTTCCGAACCTAAAAACTGACCAAAAACACCCCGGGGCACGCTTACGAGAAATCTAAAATTTTTGTGTTTTTCTTTTTTTGAAAATACTGTAGCAATCCGTACTGTTGACATTAGCCGACTGACGTGGCGCATCACGTGAGTGCATGTGGCGCGGGGTCGCATGTGCACATCACAAGCTCCCCACGGGCAGAGGTGCGCCTACTGTATGGTGCCTACAATGAACACACTGCCTCGTGTATGGATAGATGTGGCACATGCGCAACATGAGCCCTCTGTCCTACACTCGTGGGAGCGCGGGTCGTGGGTGGCAAGTCACGCATGCGTGCACTCGCAAGATGAGTCCATCGCCCGCTTGAGCGAAGTGTCAGCACGCGATTAGCTTGTGCATCGCACACGCCAATCGTACACTGTTACTCGCGGCTACAGTAGCAGTGTCGACTGTGTGAACTCTCCCACCAATGTTGGAGACGATTTTCGGAGTCCCAGGATGTCATTTTTTTGCTCTTTTTGGCTGATTTTTTACTTTTTTTTCATAGCTAGCCTTATATATACCACTTTTATGTAATTATATACGTAAAAAATTTAAAAATGAATCAAAACTTGAGGAAAACCATATGAGTGAAAAATCTAAAAACCTTCGTTTCCAACAATCTGATCATGTAACCATTCTAATACCATGTGTAATACGTAGTACAGACCTTATTACGTACTCAGGATCATGCATGAAAGAATTAAAAAAGAAGGTAATGTAGAATACCTAATTTCGGTTCCATCTCTGATTCTGATGTCATTTTTAAGCTCCAAACGAACACGAATTTTCCAAGACCTTTATAGAAAGTGTTTCCCGATACAAGGTTTAGGTCTTTCTATAGTTTTCTCAAAACGTAAGCTCTCTTAACCCGTCAGAGAATCCTTATGCTTACGATTGATATATGAGTAACCGCATGAGACTTTTAACATTTATATATAGCTTTCATATCGGACTTTCCCATCACAAGGCTGATATGGACTAGGTCCACACTAAAAGAGATCTATTTTTCACCCGAACTTCGACCCATTAATTTAGACCATTTATTGGGTCACTCTATTATCTTTATCTAGATCAAATTACATAACTTAACCAATAATTTATTGAAAAACTAAAAAATGTGATTAATAGTTGTCCAGCTTTATGAAAAAGTACAAGATTGTCTAACATCTGAAACACTATGGTGTGGAAGCAAGACGTTCTTAGGTTCACATGCTCGGCCCTGGTCACCTCCTCCACAAGAGGAAGTCTCACACTCAACGACTTTAGTAGAGGTGGCGACGGGGGTTCCCCATCGGAATGCGACGAAAAGTTTCATGAGAAATCTGAACGTGTGGTGGCTTTATCGGTTGGTTAGTATGCAAGAGGATCAAGGTGCGGGAATTTAAGATGATACGAGTCACTGCTAAAAACGGACGAAGTGTTCTAGCGAAGGATGTGGACGAATGTGACTCGAGAGCTGGCTATGACGAGCATGCCAAACAGCCACCTTGTCGAAACAATATTGATGATGGCTTGGATGCGGTTTAGGAGGCATTAGGATTAAATAAAGACATTGGTGTTATAGATGTCACGTGGTCTATGGCTTAGCTCATCTATATTATAAGCTGAATCAATTAACCTTATTAAAAGGGAAAAAGAAAATTACGAAATTAAACTGCATAATTTGCAGTAACTTATTAATAAGATTATGAGGTTGCGGATCTATCAACTAGATCTTTTAGAATGGCAATATATGTAATTGACGAAAGGGTCTCTTTTCTCTTTCTTTAAGTTCTTATGGATTTGCAATTTATCAAGTTTAGAGAAAAATTAAATCTCGTAAAATTATGAATAGAGGCAAATAACTATATCCGAGGAATCATGTATAGAAAATTAGCAAAAAATCGATTAAATAGAATTATTTATAATTATTATGATTAATATTGGTTAAAATACTTTTACATTTACATATAACTCTTATTCTCTCCAAAAAAAAATCAATATTGAAAAAAAATAGTCAATGAGCCCTACGCCATATGCACACCAAAAGTAGAGAAAAATAAAGACCAATAATTATGTCATATCAATTATTTACCTCCAACCATTAAAAAAATACATATCTTTTGCTTTCTTTCATGTCTGAAGAAAACTCAATACATCCATACACACAGTGAAGCCACAACAAAGATTTCAAAGGAAATGAATTTGAGTATATACATGAATTTTGCAAGTTTATATACGAAGAATCTTTTTACTTTTTAATTTCTTAAATCCTCTATAATAGTTCTCTTAATCAACTTGAAAAGATAGACTAATTGAACTGCCTACAATAGATTTTAGTTAAGAATCTATTTTTCCTTCTTGAAATTGACTAGTTAATTTGCAGGATAAAATTATTATAATTTTGTATTTGTTTGCACCATGAAAACTAAGATTATATGTTAGTAATTCATTTCATCCACCAAATCTAGTACTAATAGAAAAATTGGTCAACTCCTTGTACAATCTATCTATGATTTTGGATAATATTACGTGTTATAAAAATTGGCAGTTGCTCCATGCATAAAATAATTAGTTTGTTCAATCAATTATTTTCGCCAAAAAAAAAAAGGAGTACCACCTTATAACACTTACGTTCTTCTTTAAATGATAGTCACCTCTACCCATTTCATCCTCCAAATTGTGCTTGCCTTGTAGCTGTTGGAAAATATACGCAAGATCGAATCTACGCGCAGCGGAATGAATTTAAAATTTTCACAGAATCAACTTTAATAGAAATAAATTCGAAACATAAAACGAGAAATAGACAAAGCTATATGAACCTGTTCTGATTTCCGATACGATTTCCTG
>JANITX010156798.1:0-15503 GCA_027564395.1 Erythroxylum ulei
TTCTTCTACTTATATCCACCATGATGCTTGCGTTTCTTGTTCATAGCTCCATGTGAGCTAGAACTAACTGCGTATGCCTTAGAAGACATCTCTGAGGCTTCAAGACGCTCTTCCTCCAAGATAAGATGTCTCGTAGCATCTTCCATTGTCTTGATGTTTTCATTATGAGTTAGGTGCATTTTCATATGCTCCCAACTCTAAGGTAGTGAACGAATCACAGCTTGCACTTGTTGTTCATCAAACAACTTATGACCAACATCACGTAACTCACTTATCATGTTGGACATTTTCTTTAAATGTTTTTGCATTGTATCATCTAGGTGCTTCTTATAACTATCAAACTTAATTGTAAGTGACCTTACTTTGGCCACTGAAGCACTTCTAAAACGAGCAGCTAATGCAGACATGTCCTTTGTAGTTTCAAATTTACGAAACTCACGCATGATATCATTATCCATGCTACTTAACAACGTGATGCGAGCTAAAGAGTTCTTCTTTTTTTCATAATTCATATGCATCACGGTCCCTTCTATGTTGGGCTGTAGTGCCCTCCTCAGGAACATTCATGGTTAGGTTTAATGGCTCAAGAGCCTCTTGCTCTTCCAGTACATATTGAATTTTCATACTCTAAATTTCATAATTATCACCATTTAGTTTCTCACCCCTATTGAGTTCAGCAACAATATTCTTTGAAGCAGTATCCATTTTGAAGCACTAAGTTTCTATAACAAGAAAGAAATATATATACACGTTAATGTCACATTAATCATTCATAGAGTAAATAATTCGATTAAAATTGCTTATGAAATCAAAAGCCCACAAATGTGTTCAATCATCATTCATACAACAATCGAATCCTAATTACTTTACTCTAGACGAATTCTTATATAAAATTCATGTAAACATATTACATAAATATTAATAATTTGTTCTTATAAAACAGCATACTGTTTTAATTATGCTTTAACCTACGAACAATTTATAGGTAAAGAACTCTACGCGGAAATGAGCTCACGAGTTCACGTGACACAGTTCGCAAAGCTCAATTTACAATAGCTCTTATTATTTTCATTGGAAGACCTATAAGATATAAAGTCCTAATCAACTCCCTTCTACCCATCTTTTTAATAAATGTCATCACTAACAAATTATAAGTCTTCTCCTTAGACATATTATTCCAGAGCATTCGTAATAGTTCGCCTTGAGGTTGAAGTAATGTCGCAAGCAAAGTCATATACTTTACTTCAACATCTGCGTAAGCTAGGCAACCTCTAAAATATATCTCTTGCATCATGTTATTAACTGCAATAATATGTTGTGTTAGACTATCTCCAGGCATTAAACGCATGTTGACTAACTGTACATATATGCTGTCAATTCGTCTCTTCTGTGCCTCACATTGAATAAGCTTAGGTGTTTGCTTAATAATAGGCATTTTCTTGAAAAACAAATTTTCAAGAATCAGAAGAGTATACAAAATAACAAATTATTTTGTATAACATATAGCGAAATTATGCTCATATATGGAAATAATTTAATTTTTTATTATATTTGTTTATCAACAATTTATTGAACTAATCAATTATCTTGGTTTAATTAGAAACTAATTTATAATGAAACTCCTATTTCTAATTTTAACTCAAAAAAATACAATCACAAAACTCATTTCTAATTTTATTGATTTTAGAAACTTATTTCTAAAAAATTTATTTTAGCTAAACAAATTAGTTTATTTTTATTGAAACAATAATAATAATTTTGAATATCTTATATTAATTAAAAAATAATTTAACTAACTTAATTAGTTTGTGTCAATTAAAAAACATATTTCTAATTTTTTATGTTACATTTATTTTAAAACATATATCCAAAAACTTATTTACGAAGACTTGTCTTCTTTAACGATGTAATACATTAATAATAAGACAAAACCCTCTTTTTGTCTTTATTATACTTATATGTATAACAACGTATCTATGCATATTTCTAAGCCTTCCTTTGCCAAGTGATGTTCACAGAGAGAATACCCAATGACAACATCTCCATTTGCCATGAATGTGTTTATATCTATATATACTTAGTAACTTTCTGAAAGAGCGGTGATCCAAGAGTGGGCCATCTGCCACTAATTGTTCATTAATATATATGACGTGCTCTTCTGTGGATTTAACGATGTAACCTTTCAATAAAAGGCCACGTGCCTTCTGTTTTCGTTACGCAAGACGGCAAGAGAATACTTCTTCTCTGCGCTAAGTTTCTAAGTTTCTAAGATATTTTTTTTGTATATATATATATATCTTTCATGTTCCCATCAACCTTCGACGTCCTCTCCGTCGACTTACATTCATGGGTGTGTGAGTATACACCCAACGGTGTTGCACGGTAGTGACACCAAATCAGTGGCGTCACCAACCCATCATAACCAGCGGCAAAATGCCGTTGGTTTTACCATTGTTAATTTACATATGTGAGAGGCTTGAAACCAAAAGAGTAAGAACATACACGTACGCAGATGCAATATAGATACACAAACCCTCAAGACAAAAAAAACTCTTGTCTAGTTCAGTAAATACACAGGCAGACGCAAATCGTATGGATTTTTTTTAATCATGGAACAAACTATATATGGATCCAACAAACTATAATATAAAATTCATAGATGCAAACTTAAGAACGGTAGACAACGAGGGAGTTCAAAACAATTTCCTAGAAACCATATAAAAACTTGGTAAATTAGAACAGTCACAAATGGCTTTGGAAAAACAGAGTATCATATTCACAAACAAAAAAATCATCAATACCGAAATAGTCATCTTCCCAAACGCGTGCATATAACATAAACAAATATTTGACCATGCTCTGATAACAATGTTAGAAATAAACAGATTGAAACATAGTCACAAAGATTATGTTACATACAGGATCGATTGTATAAGCATAAAAACGAAAAATACATACTTGATTAATCCTTATATTCCACCAGTTAAAGAACGCAGAGATCTCCTTCTTTAGTTTTCTGTAAAACTTCCGAGAGGATAGAAAGAACCAGCGTCAAAACAAATATACCAAGTTGGTTATTTGTTATCTCAAAACGTTGCCTCTATATATCTTTCTGTGAATAACTACCGTTAGTAATTATTCATGTATGATGACTATTAGACCCATCATGGGTGTAAAAAAGTCATCACTTTTGATTCTCCTCCTCATTTATAGATTATACGTTTGATTATACTGAAACGCTAGGGATACTGAATAAGCTCCATCAAAAGTAGAGTATGCAGTTCTTTTTTCTTTTTTTAATTTATAAGGAGGTGAGACTTTTAGCAACCGGTAAGGTTACTCTTTTGTGACCAAATGATCACAGATTTGAGTTATAGAAATAGTAATTTTTGTAAAAATGCAAAGGGAAGATGGAGAAGCCTTGTGCATTGTTGTTGTATTGTTGCTGAAAATTTTGGAAGTAGCACTGACGTTGGTTGTTTCTGAAACTTCATAATGATGCGAATGAGAATATGATCTAAGGTACTCTTATCTTGGGAGAAGGATGGAACTAAAGATGACAAATCTAATTGCAATTGTAGGGATCAATTCAGTTCAAGACACTGATCAGTTCACAACCCAAACCATGGTGATGTTCATGGAATAATATTGAGCTAATAGTAGTTTAGCAACGTAACAAATAACAATTATAGTAGTTAGTTATTAAATTGAGTGCTAATAAAGCAAGTAAATATTAAGTTATAGAGAATCATTATTATTTCAAATGTCGACCATCTAATATATAGTAAATCCATATCTAATTGTATCAACAAAACTAATGAAAAATATATAATAAATAGGTGATACTTTGTTCTTGCTCAGAATATTAAAAAATGGTCTAAATATTCCTTTAAGTTTGTAAACTTATTTTAGCAAAAAAATCTGTCCAAATCGATACCCTAAAACAAATAACAAGTTTGGTTCAAGTCAACTAAAATTATTATGAGAAAATTTTTACATGAATTATATGCTTCAAATTAAAGCAAACACACATAATTTTACCTTTCACAACATGCTTATTTAAAATGTTACCTATCATTTCTTGAGTATGATGGTCGCTCAGTTGCATCTTTATCCATTTTGTAATTTGAGAAAAATAGAACAAGGCTAGGACTTAGAATTAAGAATGACGAGATCTTATTTGGTTATAATAATTGGATCTATCTCTTATATTTTGGTGCTATGGGAAAATTAATATTTATTTTATTTTAGAAGATGACAAGTGAAAATTGGATCAAATTAGAGCATTATTGATCAAAATCACGAATTTTGAAAAAAAGTGAACAAATTATAACAATGAACAAGTTGAGATCATGCCTAATGTCAAATTCGCCTCATGAGTTTAAATTCAATTAGGAAACCTATTTCCAACCCTATTATGGAGGGATTTAGATTTGTTTAGTTGGGGATATTGGCAAGAAAGGAGAAGGCTAAGTTTTAAGTAAGGAAAGAGGAGAAAAATATGTTATTCACTTCTCCGTATCACCATATTTTTTATTCTTTGTAATTTTCTCTTCATTTTTGATATTTTCTTTTATTTTTGGTGTTGGAACTAAAGTTACGTGTCGCTAAATCCAAACATTTTGATTCAAGGGGGGTTTAAAACTCAGTGAGATCTTGTTCTAAAACTAGATTTTATTTTAATTCAAGTATTTCTTGTTTTGTATTCTTTTATTTTATGAGTAATCAAAATTGATTAATCTGACTAATTAATTTGTTTTTAAATATTCTATAATTATCCATAAATTTAGTGATCCGTAATTGGTATAAACTATTGGTACAAGTAGCAAATAAGTTATTTATGGATTTGCATATTCAACTTATGAGAAACGAGAAAACTAAATTGAATAATTGTAGCTATCTCAATTATTTAATTTAGGGTTTAGTCTTTTTCATTAAGCTTATTGTTATAATTTAACTGATTTGGAATGCTATTATAACTAATCAATTTATGGTAAGTTTTAGTTTGAATGTTGGGTTTGAACCAATTAATTTAAGAAAATTTGAGATTTATTTTCACTATCCTAATAGGTTTCGAACTAACTGCTTCAATTAAATTTTTATTAGTTATTTTGGTTTTATGACTACCATAAGAGTTTAGCGAATGAAAATTAATTTTCAGAGTTTCGACAGCTTGATTAAAATTTTGACACCATTATTGGTGAACTATTTAGTTTCTTCACGTTATTTTTGTCTTGTATGACTCGTGCTTCTCAGATAGGTGAAATGTTGTATAATCCAAAGTTTGAGAAGACGACACATCGTTTAAGGAAAGATACTAAGCAAGAGAAAGGCCATTCAGCTCAGAAAGTGATAGTTAAGTTATAATTAATGATTGGTGAATATTCTAATTTTCAAGAAGTTGAAGAAAAATGATAAATCCTAACGTTAGAACATTAAAGGAGATAACAACACCAAATTACAAACCTTATGCATAAGATTTCCAAATGTTGAGGTACTTCTCTTGAATCGGAGTTAAATAGTATTCAATTTCTCATTTTAATACTTAATTGATTTATTTTAATTCCTTGTTAAATTTAGTTTATTATTTAATTAATTAAAAACTCCCCAATTTTTTTATCAATTGAAATTAAGAAACTAGTTTTTAGTTCACTTGTGAGTCGACCTGGTTCTATGACTACTATAAGAGTTTGCGGAATTGGAATTAAATTTGAGGGCTTCGACAACTCGATTAAATACCCTTCACTTTTCTCTTTATTTCATCATAATCCGAGCTAAGTAACCTTTTGAATAAAATATAATGTTTTGCTAGTTTAGTTTGAGTTTCTTCTCCTTTGATTACTTAAGCCCTCAATGCAACCACAGGATTGTTCTTAAAGTTCTTCAATGATTTTCTTATATGTGAAGGTTAAAACATTTGGCTTGAAACCATAGCCAAGGCCTTTCGAACAAGTACTAAGTACTATATCATAAATCTCATATGTCAAAAGTTCACTACCCTCTAATTTAGACTTCTTTAACATCTTTTGCATCTTATTCTAAAATAAATGTAGAAAATCAATATTCAATCAATACATTACTACTATATTAGTAACTAATAGATATATATAATTGAAAAAAAATTAACCAAACTTTTATACATATATAATTATTTTTTGCTTCTTGTGACACCCATCCTTTACCTTCGTTACAGTGAGTGAATTTATATAGTATGATCTTATCACACTTTTCTCCATCTACATCCTTGTTACTCTGTTTTATAAAATAAAAAAATCAAGACACAATAAATAATTTGATGCTCATTCATTAAAGTACGACTTGCAAACATAGATCCTACATGTTCACGTTTTAATTACAAATGAATTGGACCCTTGATTATGAGGTGTTTCTATTTTTGATCTTCTTACCCTTGCCTTTCTCACCATTTTCCTAAATTTAAAAAAAGTTGTTTAGTCATTAATTCATATGACAAGATTAATATAAGCAAATGTTAAGGGAAAAAATCATAACTAAACTTTTAAGTAATACCACTAGTCACACAAACTATTTCAATTTTCTTCACTCATTCTTTCTGGTTCACAGCTTAGTGCCTCCGCATTTGAAGCAAAGGACTTATAATACTTATGCAACTTGAAACAACAATCCCTAGTCTTTTGTTTCAATAATAAAGTAAAACTTTTTGAAACTTTTAGGTTCTCAATATCCACATCATTCAATTTCAACCACGAACAATAAGTCAAAATGTAATTTATCTTAAATGCATTGAAACAATGATACATAAATTTAAGGTTTTGAATAATTACCATATTTTTTCCAATGAATTTTCAAGTAACTTGTCTTCTTTCAAGTCCTTAATGTGTTTCAGATAAGGTAGCCCTATTCTTACAATAATTCCTAGCTCACTTGATAATTTCACAGATTATACTTTGTTTATAGGAGGATCAATATGTATGGATAACTTGGAATTCGTAGTGACATTAATTCATTGCAATTCCCCATATCCTCCAACATTTTTGGAATTCCATCACCTATATTGTTATTGTTATTACCATCATCTTTACCTATTTCATCACTTAGAATAAAACTTATACCATTACTAGCTTCTAAATGTTCACCATGATAAATAAATCTAATATAAAATTTATCTATCCCTCAAATTAACAAATGAATATATACCACAACTTGACTTTGAGTATTGAAATTTAAGCAATCTATACATACATGAACAATGAATTTTTCATTCCAAATTCATTTGATCTTTTACGAATTTCATGAAAGTCTTCATTCCTTCTAAGTATTGATTGGACCATTTTTTATGACTGATGAGTCATTCAACTTTTTTTTCCATATAGCTATACATCTTTGTGTCATTTACTAAATGAGTGAATACAATTTATGTTACAAATAGCATAATGAGTTTTGTTGGTGTAGCTATACATTTATAAGTCATTTACTAAATTAACAAATGCAATTTACGGTACAAATAATATAATGGTAATCAAAACTGACATAGCAATACCAAAAAAAATAAAGAAATAGGTAATGATGATGGTACTAAATATATTGAACAAAAGAACTAAAAAGAAATAAAGAAACAAAATAATTATAGAGGCAGTAATATATTTATGGAACCTATATATTTTGAAATAACTTTTAAAGTGATTTTATTTATTAAGAATTTGTCTTTAATTATTTATATAATTTTCTTTAAAATTGCCATCACATTATGTCATAATTATTATAAATACTTCTCAATTGTAATGGTCAAGCATCTAAAGAAAAATAATAATAAAATGAAAACATAAAGGTAGTCATTTATTAAGAACAAGTTACCTAAACATTAACAGTGACAATTCCTTTATTTACTATCCTGACAATTATTTTGGAGAAACAGAGAGAAAACACCAAAAAGAACCACATGTAGTGTGCCAGCTCCATCTAAACTTGGGAATGTTTGTAAAAGTTGTCTGCAACTTTGAATACGAGTTATTGCAAAAATCTTGAAACTAAAACTACCCTCAGCAATAGCACTTGCCATTATTTAGAGTCCTTACATTTTGGTTATGAGATGCCCTAGAATTAGTCTCATCAAGCAATCAGATCGAAAGGATTTTTGGAGATTAGAAAAATGAAGCCAAAGCTCCTATAATATATTAGAGTCAAGCCCTTGTCATCAACGTTTACATTGAAGATACGTTATTGTTTTGCATTGCTTCTTAAGTTTAGCTATAAAGTAGCCATTTGCAGTTAAGGACTTTGGGCAAATGAACTTATCAAAAATGCTTTAATATCCCATGGAAATCTATTTGACTAGATATAATATGCTTTAAGGGTCCTAGAAACAGGGAAAAAAAAACACACAAAATTTGGGGGGAAAGGTGGCTCTCATACATAAATATAATAAAAAAACTAAAACAATAACTGGAAAAATAAAGAAAGCAATTGAAAATGCCTTACTATGCCCTTACCCTCTCTTGTCAATCACAAGCAGATAATACATAAGTTTTGTGATAGTTTCTCTTTTACTTGGTATCATTATCAAAGAATCTTTTTAATATTAGACATGAGGCCGCTTCTGGTCTAAGTGACTATAGCCCTAGCCAATGGCGATTATCTTTTTACTATTTTAGTATTTGATGTGGGCCATTAATGTAAAGGACTGGTCATAATTGACCCCTTTCTATTGGTTGTAGCATTTAACTACCAATTTGGCCTTATTCCTCACAATCAGGCCATTTTTGTCAAATTTATTTCTATAAGTCCACTTTAGGCCAATCATAATTCAGTCCTTAAGTTTAGGATTGAGGTGCTGCACCTGGTTTCTCTCAATTTGGTGTAGTTCCTCCTGAATAGCTAAAACCTAATGAAGATCATTTAGTTCAATTTGATAATCCTTAGTTTTTTTAAAGAAAGAAAAGCATAAAAGGCACAAAAGTTTTAAAGTTTAAATCTTGTTTGAACCCTCTTATTTACAACACTTAATATCAATTCTGAAGGATGAGACCTCTGATGTTTCCATGGTTTAAATACAAAAGGTGTTGGTTTAAAACTTTCTTGAGTTGGGGAAATATCAATTCTTTGATTGGTAGGAGCTAGTTTGGTAGAATTGGAACTAAAATGTTGTCTATCATCTAGTTATTCCACTAATTCCTTCTTGACATTCTCTTTCCTCCAAAATGCCTTGGCGTTCATAATCTCTATCCTTTTGAGTGCCATGTATATGCTTTTCTTCTTCTTCATGATCATCATTAGTATTTGATCTTGCCAAGCCTATCTCAAAATCATCATCCTACACAGCCTGATCAGGTAAAGCACCAATTTCAGTAAAGATGACGTACACACTCTCTTATACATGAATGGTTCTTTTGTTGTACACCTTATATGCTTTACTATGAAAGGAGTATCCTGAGAACACTGCCTAATCACAGTAACATCAAATTTTTCTAAGTTGTTCTTATCATAACATCGATAACCAAATGTTCTGAGATGCATAATATTTGATTTCTTGTGTTTAAATATCTCATATGGAGTTTGTTCTATAAGTAGTCGAATTTATGACCTTATATATGATGTAACATGTAGTGTTTATATCCTCAACTTAAAAGTTCCTAAGAAGTTCACTAGCTATAAACATCGTTCTAGTCATATCTTGTAGGGTTTGGTTCTTTCTCTCTATAATTCCATTTTCCTATGGGGTTCTAAGGGCTAAGAAGTTTTGATCAACATCATGTTCCCTGAAATAATCAATGAAGGCTGAAGGGTTTGGTTCTTTCTCTCCACAATTCAATTTTATTACGGGGTTTTAGAGGCTAAGAAGTTGTGATCAACACCATGTTCCCTGTAATAATCAATGAAGGCTGAATTATCGCATTTAGTGCTATGATCAAAATGGAGAGAGAGTAGTTAATGTCCATAGTGCCTTTGGACCTTTATAACAAACACAAAGAGAACTCATCAAAAGTTTTATCTTTAGCTGAAAGAAATATAGTCCAAGTTTAACGTGAATAATCATCATCTGCAACCAAAAAATACCTCTTACCTCATCTATTTACTACTGCCATGGGCCCATAAAGATCTATATGCAACAGTTATAATGGCTTACTTATGCTTAGCATGATCTTAGCCTTGAAAGGATAACGGACATACTTCCCTTTCATATAGGCTTCATAAAGCTTGCTTATGTTAAACTTCCAGAAAGGTAAACCATCCGCAAGGTTTTATGAAACATGCTTTTACAATAATGATAAACTGGCTTGCCCAAGTCTTTTGTGCCAAAAAAGAAGATCGATTTCAAGAGCACTTAAATATGTTAGATTGACTCCAAGAAGCAAGTCAATATTTACCTTATAAGTGTTATTACATCTCATTCCTTCAAAAACAATCTTATTTGTATCATTTTTAACAATTAAACACTTATTAAAAGTAAAATGCACATTATTTCTTTTGTTACAAAATCGTGAGATATTAAGAAAATTATATTTTAAACCCTTCACTAATAGTATGTTGTCAATGGAACATGACAGCCAATTACCTACTTTACGAACACTAAGAATCTTATCTTTCATGTTGTCGCCAAAAGTCACAATTCCATTATAGACGTCCTTGCTTAAGAGGAACTTAGATTTGTCTCCTATCACGTGCTTAAAACAACCACTATTAAGGTATCAATAGTTGTTCCCCCTATTCTAATTTGTAAAACATATTAAGATTTAGATTTAGGAACCTAAACGTAAGATTTTGATTTTGGTACTTGTACCAATCTTTCATTACAATTACGGATCACTGAATTCCTGGATAGCGATAGAATAATCAATATTAAATTAAATTGTCAAATTAATCGAATATCAATCATTCATGAAATATGATAATTCAAAACAAGAAATACTTGAACTGAAACATGAATAAAAGTTTGAAATACAAAACCTCACACAGTTACAATTAGAGTATTGAATCCCCTTGAATCAAAATGATGAGTTTAGCCACACATGGCTTTCGTTCCAATAACAAAAATAGAAGAAAAACTAAGAATTGCTAAAAACGTAAAAAGAGATAACCTTTTTTATTGTGAGGAACGTCTTTTTTATAGAATTTTATAATCTAATCCTAATCTAATTTTAACTTGTAAAGATGTTTATCTAAAACGAATTCAAAATCAAACTCCTACATGATAGGGATAAGAAGAAGTTTCTCAGTAAAACTCCAACTCTTTAAGTGATCAGCCTTATCCATTGTATCAATCTCTTCACTTTATCTAAAATTTGTGATTATCTTCAATAGAGTCCCAATTTGATGCAATCTCTACTTTGTATCTCCTAAAACAAAATAAATATTAATTTTAACATTTAAGCACAAAAATAAATTCAAAACAAAGGAGATAATATCAAATAATTAGTCAAGATAAGATCTTATTAGTCCCTTTCTAACATAATTAGTTTTTAAAGCATTCTTCTTAATCCACACATTCTTTATATGAGCATTTTTTTTCATTAGCCTTTTGAATACCATGACAGTAAAACATATGATGGCTTGTCTTATCATAATGCATGCAAACAATATACTCAGGAAGACCAACATATTTCCTTTTGTCCTATGGCTCTTTCTTTTTCCCATCAAAATCTAGCCTATATCTAGCCCTATTTTGGGCTTTAATAAGGCATTTAGTAGGTTCCTTAGCTTGCTTTTTACCCTTATTCTCCATTTTTCCTGTATTTTATCTAGTTTATTTATTAAATCCCAGTTTTCAATTTTCAAATTTGCAACTTGTTTGGATAGTTTTTCAAACTATGAGTTTAATAGACAACCATTATTCTTTTCTAGTTTCATGGCCTTTTTCTTTTAGGTTAGAGTTTTCCTCTTTAAGAGTCTTTATTTCATTTTCATACAGGATTTTCTTTTTAATCATGACTTTTAAATCTTCCTTTAACCTTAGAATAACATTTTTAAGATATCAACTTTATGAGTAATATCTTCACAATTGTTCATAAGAAAGCCACACAAATCAATCAACGTTTCTTTCAAGTAAGTTTCCAAGGTCTTTTTCCATTCATATGTACTTACTTTAGAGCCATCATCAAAAGACAGTTGCACTTTCCTCCAACTAAGCCATCAAACAAAGATTTGTTGTATAGTTGGAGACTTCATAATCAACCTCACTATAAATCTCTCTATGTTGCCATCATGACTCATCTAAACTCTTTCTTATCCATTTTGCTTCCATATTCCTTGCCATGTTCTTTGTTTGAATCCTTCCAACGTTCTTTATCTTTTTTTAGGTAATCCTTGATCATATGGTCTAAACTACCACATTTAAAGCAACCATCAACATTCTTCTTAGAAAAAGAAGAAGTGGACTTATCCTTGCTAGTGTTACCCTTTTTGGTTGACTTTGAGTTCTTAAGGAACTTCTTAAATTTTGTGCTAGCATAACAATGTCTTCATCATCTAAGTCTGAGTCATTCTTACTCAGATTTTCCTTAAAAGCAATCCCTTTGTCCTTCTAAATTGGACTTTATTTCTTTAGTACTATCTAGTGTGTCATAAGGGTAATAATTAGATCCTCAAAGCAAAAGATAAAAAGATCCTTAGCCTCTTAGATAGCAGTAACATTAGGCATCCATTTTGGTGACAAACCATGAAGAATTTTCTTAACCTTTTCTTCAATGCTATCATTCTTTCCAAGGGAATTAAGCTCATTGATAATGTTAATAAATCAAGCAAACATATCATGAGTAAATTCACTTTAATTCATTTTAAATAGTTCATATTGTGTTGTTAGTAAATCTATCTTAGATTTTTTTACTTGAGAGGTACTTTTATGAATTACCTCAAGAAGATCCTACATCTCCTTAGCAGTTTTGAGCCCAAGACACCAATTGTATTCTTGAGATAACAAGCCATTCTGAATCCATTTCTTAACATATGCTTCTTCTTTATCTTCATGTTTTCCTCCCTAGTGAACTCGAATTTTGGGATTTCTTCCTTGGTAACATTAGTCTTGGTACATGTACACTTGAGAGGACCATTTAGAATAATCAACAAGACCTCATAATCTTTGGATTGAATCCAATCAGCTATGCATTATTTCCACAAATTGTAGTATCTTCCATCAATCAAGGGAGGGACCTGATTAGAGTAACCTTCCTTAATCTTACCAGGTGTTTATATCATTTTGGATCTGCCCTTAAGTGTTAGCCTATATCAGGGAGAACCTGCTTTAATACTAATTGTTAGATCGATCAAGCACTGCTCAAGAGGGGTTGAATTAAGTTATAATATTTTTTAAATATTGAACAAGTTCAAACCTTTTTTTTAAGTTGTTAACTAAGTTCAAATAAAAAAGAACTAAATGTAAAGAACTAAGACACATGATTTTTATATGGGAAACCTCTTTGGCTTGATGGGAAGAAAAAACTTTTATAGGATTTTCAAGTGATTATACTAACTTGAGAGCCAATTCAATGGTACATGTGGATCTAAATCTATCCCGTAACCCCAACTAATGAAGAATTGCACTCATAGTTCTTAGTGCCCCAACTGTTGTTACTCTCTAAGGACCTCACACAAGGTCCTCTAACTCTCACAAAATACTAAAATAAAATTACCTCAAACACTTCTTAGATAAGCAGAAAGGTACAATAGAACTTGTGAGAGAACTCGAGATGGAATGAAGAACCTGCTAGCCAGTGGGAATGATAGATAGAACTAGTGCATTATTTTGTATGTGTATGCATATGCTCAATATGAATAACCTAATTTTATATCACACCACGTATACAAAATGAACTTTTGATCCCTTATTTATATACTTCCTATAATGGTGAGTGATTCTAAAAAAGAAAAGATACACTTAGAAATGATAAAACCATGCCAAAGATAATTTTATCTAATATATTTTAACAACATTTTGCCATCTTCTAATTTAAAATTTAATAAATTCAACCTATTACATTTAATCCCAACCAAGTGATCCTATCTTTTAGCAAAAGGAGAACATATGAACCTCATTGATATCTTAGCAATTTCTAACTTCCAATGCAAATGATAAGCATAAATTTTCTTTTTAAAGCACTCACATAAAGATGTCCAAGTTTTTGCAACAATATCCAACACTTAATACTTACACTAAATTTTTTATTAAATGAAGAAACTTCTCCTTATTTGTAAGAAAAGAGATTAACTTCCACTTTTACATCTTGCTAACTAACTCATGCCTAAACTTATTGAATTGGAAAAAAAATTTCTTAGCAAAGTACTCCTTCAGGCCACATAAAAACATTTATATTTATCATTAGATTTAGGGAAGCACAAGATAATAATACAAAGACAAACTTTATCTAGGAATGCTTAACAAAATGCAACTTATTAGAACCAATTTATATCTATCCTAAAATAGCTCACGTAAGAAAAACTCCTAAACAAATTTTGACTAAAACAAATTATATCAACAACATATGTAACAAGACATCCTATAAAACTGCTAAAATGTTACCATTAGACTAAACCACAACAATTTGAATACACACTAAATAATGCAATTTTACGTGTATACACACTTGCAATATGGAAAAGTTCCATCAATTGCTTACTAATTGGACAACGTCATATGCCATCCAAGACTCCCTTGTATAGAGACTAAAATTACAATAAACAGAAATAAAAACAAACTCCATCTTTTAATGTGAAGCCAGTTAACCATAACGACGAAATGCTCTCTTTTTTTTACAATCTACAAATTATATAACTCAAGAATAAGGTTAGCTTATTACTATTTTTTTCATCATAAAAAACAAACTGGTCTAATAGACTTTGATTTTAACTTTATTAAAAAAGGAAAACTAATTAAATTCTATATCTTTACCAGAAAAAGAAAAACGAATTCAAATTCTATACCTTCACCATATTCTTATATTTCATAAATCTATAATTGAGTTTAAGGCTATAATCAAGATCTCTTTACACTCGTTGGAAAATAGCCAATTCCACATTCACTCTAGTGCCTTTGTTTAAGAACAGGCTCAATATCAATGTTATGAATACTATATTGGTACTAGTATCGAATTTGGTTTTAGTACAATATTGTATCGACACTGGTCAATATTGGGTATCGTTTCATGTTTTTAATAATTGCAAAATAATCTCTCAATATATTGTGCTATATAATTTATAAACTTACATCAACTCATAATAATAGAAATTTGAAATAACAACAATATATTTATTTCTACTAATATTACTTTTCATGTATTTCATATACAACCAATGACCATAATTAATATTAAAAAGATCATTTAATCATTATATAAATATAAAATTAAGGATAATATTAAGTGTGACACCCTAATACCCCCTAGGAGGATGTGTGGATGCCACACAAGACAATACAAATAAACCAAAACATTTCGCGGAAGAATAACATTCCAAAATGTTCGCAACATTTCATACATGAATTTCCAGAATCTTAAACAAACATTCATTATATCACAAGAGCTTAATACAAATTTGTT
>JANITX010156842.1:0-15488 GCA_027564395.1 Erythroxylum ulei
CATAGTATCGGACAGAGATCCTAGATTTACCTCGAGATTTTGGGGTAGTCTATAGACAGCTTTAGGTACTAAGCTAAATTTCAGTATAGCCTTCCATCCTCAGACAGATGGCTAGAGTGAGAGGACGATCAGGACTATCGAGGATATGCTCAGAGCTTGTGTTCTGGAGTTTCAGGGAGCATGGGATAAATATATAGCGTTGATTGAATTCGCCTATAATAATCAGTATCATAGCAGTATTGGTATGGCTCCATATGAGGCGTTGTGTGGCAGTAAGTGTCGTTCGCCTTTATACTGGGATGCAGAGGGTCTAAGAATTGTTGCAGGCCCATAATTGATTCAGGATACCATTGATAAGGTAAAATTGATCCGCAACAGAATTAAAATGGCACAAGATAGACAGAAAAGCTATATGGATCAACACAGGAGAGATATGGAGTATCAAGTTGGTGACAAGGTATTTCTGAGAGTATCACCTTGGCGAGGTATATTGAGATTTGGCAAGAAGGATAAGTTAAGTCCGAGATATATTGGTCCATATGAGATCATTGACAAAATTGGACCATTGGCTTATAAGTTAGCCTTACCTTCGGAAATGGCTCGGATACATAATGTGTTTCATGTAAGCATGCTTAGGCGATATCGGTCGGATCCAACTCATGTGATACTGACTCAGGAGATTGAAGTCTCTAGTAATTTGAGCTATATAGAAGAACTAGTTAAGATAATTGGCTATCAGAATAAACAATTGAGGAACCGGGTGATTCTAATGGTAAAAGTCCTTTGGAAGAATCATTTTAATGAAGAAGCCACATGAGAAACGGAGGAGCATATGAGAAATCAATACCCTTACCTATTTGAACATTCAGGCAAGAATTTCGAGGACGAAATTTTTTTTTTAAGGAGAAGAGAGTTGTAACATCTCGATACCCATGTTAAGGCTAGATTAGTAAATTAAGAATTTATGAGAAATTAGGAAGCATAATTCATGTTCATGCATCATTGTATATTCACATTTATGTGAATATTTATTTTGATACACACAAAAAAAAATTGTATGCATTTATTAGCATTTTCGGGTATAATTGATTTATAAAGGCGATTAAAAATGAGATTTGTGGGTTATTTGCATTAAAAATTTATTTGGAGAGTGTTAATATTATTTCGAAATTTTTGGTGAATTTTAGAAATTTAAAAAAAAAATTGGTAGATTTTGGATATTTTAATTTTTTTTGGTGAATTATGGATTAATTATCTTGAAAATTAAATTTGATGTGCATTAGAATTTATTCCGCATTTTTGGAGACATTTCGGATATTTTAGCAATTTATCAAAAAAATTGAGGTATTTTAGACTAGGAAAAATATTGAAATGAGGGACAAATAAAAATGTGACAATTGTAATAGAAATTAATTGACAAATGGACAAATTATAGAGTGGCAAATGGATAAAATCATGTGTGCCATGTGGACCTTTAGTTATGAGACAATAGTAGCTTATTTAGTGGACAAATGTTAGGCATGCAATAGAGACAAGTGTTAAGCATGCAAGAGTACACGTAGCTTATGTCTATGCATGGTTTATGCTTGGATTCAAAAAAAATCACTGTAGCTTCTGGCATTCATTGAAAGCATACAGTAGGGAGCTTTGCATGTTCATCACCGAAAAGCAACTTATTTTACTTTTGTGTTGTTGATTTCCCTTTCGATGCTAGAGTAATTGTTGACTTAAGTAAGTTTTTTTAATATTGTTTCCACTGTGTAAATGAATATGTGTATGAGAGGATGGAGAAGTGTGGTTTCGGTACTGAATGAACTAAATGTAAGATTTGTAAAAAAAATATAGATATGTTGTTTTCTTGCATGTTTGTTGAACAATATGCTATAAGGTAGTGTTGAGGTGAATTTCAAGCTAATAGCATCTTCAAACTATGTTTAGGAAGAGTGCTGAAAGTAAAAAAAAAAAGAAACAAGTGTAGTAAGCATGAAAACGCAATAGAGAGAGAGAGAGGGAATAAATGGGATTTCGGATTTATGATTGTTGAAGTGTAAATGTGATTCTGATTTATTTAAAGAGTGATTTGAAGTTAGAAATGCATGATTAAGATGTTAGAAGGGTTGTGTTTTGTCTGGAAAAAAATTAAAAGAGGTGCAGAAATGTATATATACAGTAAAGAAGATGACATGCTCTGTTTTTGGGTTATATATGCGTTAACGTTTGGGTAAAGTGAGTGATGGATTTTTGTGAGGTTGGAGTCAAAAGAGAACTTAGAGGAGTGTAGTGTTGTGTTTTAAGAAAGGTTTAAATAACAAAAAGAGGAGAAATGCAACAGATGAAGATGGGAGAAAAATGCAGAAATATGGTTTTTGCCTACGTGAACAGTACAAGTTTTGTTATGTATGTGTAAATTTGGATTTTTGATTTATTTGTGTTGGGCTTAATTGTGATGGAAGTAGAAGAAAATGGTGGTTTATGTAGCAGATATAATAGTTGTGATGTATAGGAATGAAGCACAAATAAATACAAAAAGAAAAGAAAAGAAAACAGAAATGAAACAAGTACAGAATTTTGCTGGAAAACCGTAAATACCATTTGGCTGTTATGCTATATATGATCTTAAGTTTTGAGAGGTTTTGATAGTAAGTTGAACTGTAATGGGAGCTGAAATGAAGAGACAATGTGAGGGTATAAATTAAAGATGATAGGGCAAGTGGAAGAGAGGAAGAAGAGTGAAGAAAATGTGCAGTTTCGGTGATTTGGGTTGATGAAGAAGATGAAACTAACGTTCTAGAGAGAGAAAAGGTGATGGGTTTAGTTGTGTGGGATAAAAACTTGAGTTTTTAATTGAACAGCTCTCAATCTTTTGCTTATAACTCTTTCCTCTGAACTCCAAATGACTCCAAACTTGAACCAATAGATTCCCCAGACATTTTTCTTTCTCCTCATAAAAATTTAGAGCTATCTGAATTAATTTGAAAATGATTGAGAGGAAGAAAGTGTGGAAGTCTGCTGGATGTTATGAATTGGAAAATTTTTCATGATCATGCTTCAGTTTTCCATTTATAACTTGAGCTGTAGAATTCTGAATGAGTTCGTTTTTGATTCATATTAAACTAGAGACATATTTCTGCAATTTTTGTGAAGAGGTCCAATTTTAATTATGTCTCTATGATTTTCAAAATTTGCATGTAAGTGAGTTGTAGCTTAAGCTGAAGCACTGTCAAGGACAGAAATTATGTCCTGTGGTTATTGAATAAACTATATTGATGTGGGCCAAGTTAGGCTGAGTTGTCTTCATCAAAGTTGTAGCTTATTCTTTTATCTTTAAATTGATATAAAGTTTGTAATTTTTGTATATCGAAGCTGAACGATATGAGTTGTACAATACGAGATGATGATCATGTTCTAGCTAAAAGTTCAAATGTGCACAGTCTGTGGTATTTTGTGCATAACTCATTGAATAATAAATCAAATTGAATGATCTTAGAGGATTTAAAAACTTAAGACACTGTAGAACAACTTTCCAGAAGGAAGTATTGCCTAATTTTGTCATTTACCCTATCAGATTAATTATGCAAAGTTAACCTGAAATCATATGATTAGAAAATATGAAGTGGTCAATTAGGTTATGTAATTGATTTCACATTGTTTTAGTTTGGCCCAAATTATAAGTACCAAATGTTGTTAATGAGGGCTTTGATATCTGATCGATTCGATGATGATAATTTCAATAAGATACCCAGAATTGTCATTGAACATGCATTGTGCATACTTTCTATACATTGATGTGCATAAAAGAACATTTGTACATTTGTGCAAAAATGTGATATTTGTGAATGTGTTGTGTATGTTTTAGAGGAGCACATCGGAGGTCAGTCGGACATTGCTGGAGCATCCAAGCAATAGCTTGTTGGAGCGTATTGTGAGTCAACCTAGATGATTTCCTAGGATTGATTTGATTTTAATTTAATTTGATTTATTACACTTCCATTATTATTGAACTGTTTGTGAGTTGTTTCTGAATTCTGGACTTAAAGTCCGAGGAGTATATATTTGGGACTGTATTGGAAGTCTTCTGACTTGTTTGATAATTCTGATTGTATTATGCTATGTGAATTCTCAACGAAAGTTGAATATCAGACTTAGGTCCAATGACTGTGAAATCTTACCTCAGCATTTGTATAAGATTATGATATATGAGATTTTCTGAAATTGTTACATTTCATAAAATGCATGCTCAGATAAAGGCGTTGTGACTTGAGTTGCCAGTATCAAGCACTTGCACGTAGAGCTTTGCTCCGTGATATATGATTTGGCACTTAGAGCTATGCTCCGTGATATATTTTTTTGATTGAGCCCAATGGGCCAGTATTTGTATATGTGATAGGCACTCGGTCACATCATTAATAACGAATGTGGAGTCTCATATGCATTTGTATGTGTTTATATATGACCTAATTCGAATTGATAAACTGATATGCCATGACAGTGCGTATATTTGACATATTCATGTTCTGTACGTAATTTGTGCATATGATGTGAATCCGGTGAAATCATCAATGATGGTTCACTCATTGAGTTCGCAAAACTCATAAAAATTACAATGTGATTTTTCAGGTATGGGACAGGAGACCTAGTTCTTTAGACAGGACTAAAGGACCCTTTGGATTTTGTAATGGCTCAGAGGTCTGTCATATGGCTCCAGGAGTGTTGTGTCTTGTCTTTTGTTGTTTTTGTTAGGACCTGTACGAGGCTGTAAATATTTTGTCTTAAGGAAACAGTGTAAAGTTTGTGGATTAATGCAATGAATGGTTTTAAAATTTGCAGACTCTTAAATGATGTTGGTTAATTCCATGTGTAAGTTGGATTTGTTTTTTTGCTCTAATATGCCATTATCATAGGATATGTACTTGAATGCTCTTGAATGTTTGGGTATGTACCCTATGGTAGTGGGATGTTGCATCAGAGGACGCTCTACCTCCTGCTCCTGCTCCTCAAGGACAAAGCGCATCGTTAACACCTCTTTAGCTGCTGTCAAAGACTCGGTGACAGTTTTATCACTCCGCGGTTTTGAGACTGGTCCTTTAGCCTTCGGAGGAGGTTTTTTCTATTGACCTCTTGAGGGAGTAGTGGTAGAGGTGGACCCTGTTGCCCGAAGCTTCACCATAGCTACAAAAAGAAATAGGGAGCGTTAAAACAACATCTCGAGTTGCCATGAATAGATACAAATGCAATTTGAAACGAGAAATCAACCAGTTGAACGATCGTCCCCTTTTTCTTCCTTTAACCCCCTTATATGCAGAGGAGGGCAGGACAGAATGATCATGGAAGCTCCGCCAAAGTAGCCCATGATTAGGTTAAAGCAGTAGCAGCTAAGGGACATGATAAGCTCAACCACCTCATACTCTTTTGGAGACAAAGATAGGTCAGTCGTCCTGTTAAACTACTCCACCAGAGGATGTTTCCATGGTCTTGAATTTCCCCGAACGTCGGAAGGTCTTATAAAAAAATACTTAGCCTTGCAGGCCTTTACTGATGAGGGCGTGCCAGTTGGTCGATACTTTCCATTTTTATACTGGAAGTGTGGTATCCCGGGGAAAATTAGATGAACTTTGGCCCATTTTTAAGAAATAGCGTAGGATCACGAGTGAAACTGAGTAGTCAAATTGATGACACAATAGGGTAAGGCCGTTGATAAACCTCCATCCGGCCGGTGGGATTTGGCTGGGGGTATACGCATAGCACATCAATGATCAGGGGGTATGGAAGCCTAAGCCCCCCAACCGAGAAAAAGCTATCCGAAATGGCGAAATAACCACCTATGTTGCTATGGATGCGCTCGTTCTTAGCTGCTAGCCTTGGCCCCCAAGACGCAGGGATATGATACTTGATGACAAAGCGCTTTAACTCAGCCGCCGTGAGCGTGGAAAGATCGCTCGGAGGATCCTTGAAAATATGTGTTGGGAAAATCGGGTAACTTTTCCCTCTAAGATAAACAACTAGTGAAGTGAACCGATTCAGTAATACCCAGGAAAAACCGCCGAACGGACTCCTAAGACAGTATTACCATTCCACGTAAAATCTTAGGAAAGGACGGAGGGGTCACAAACGGTCCCATTTAAAACCTGACCTCCTTCTTCGGTTTGATACATACCTTTTCTAAAATGAGGGAGCTTAATTTGTCATTGGGCCTTCACCCATTTTTTTTTCACCCAATGGGCCAAGGATCAGATGTTTCTGGGTAGAAACTTTTTACTTATGGAATATTATTCCGAGTTGGGATGGACGACCACGCAATCCATCCCAACCGCTCATTTAATCCAACAGTGACATTCTCTCCCTCCCACTCTCTGAAAGTTCTACAGCCATACCCCTTCTTCGTTTAATCCGACGGTTTAAAAGTTCTGGAGCTATCTGTTCATTGAATGTTGTGCCTCCCCAGTTATATCTGTTCATTGAATGCTGTGAATGTTGTCTCTGTCGAACACCTCCCTCTCTGAAAGTTCTGGAGCTATCTGTTCATTAAATGTTGTGCCTCCCCAGTTATATCTGTTCATTGAATGCTATGCCTTTATCTTTATTATTACTTTCCCTTTTCTATTTATTCATTCGCTTAACCTAGAGTTTTGCAAAGGTTTCTCTCTCTTCCTTTACCTCTCCGCCCTTGCCTTCTTGTGCAGCGCTCCGCCGTCGATGTCTTCTGTCTCTGGTGAGTTTCCCTTCTTTTGTTTTCCTTTTTGGCTTTGCATTTTTTCGTACGACTTTCATCCAGGTTTTAGTGTGTATACAGATGGCCTACGGAGTATCTCTTTCCGCTTTAGTAAGTTTTGGTTTTTCCTTTTCTTTCTTTGCCGCTGTGATAAGTTTTCCTTCTTCTTTTTTCCTTCTTTTTGTGTTATTAAGTCCTCTTTTTTCTTTTGTTTCTCTGCACGTGTTGTAGTTTCTCTCCGGCAGGTGTTTCTCTTTCGGCTTTGGTAAGTTTTGGTTGTTCCTTTTCTTTCTCTGCAGTTGTGATAATTTTTCCTTCTTTTTTCCTTTTTTTGTGTTGTAAAGTTCTCGGTTTTATCTTTTGTTTCTCTGCAGTTGTTGTAGCTTCTTTCTTCCATGTGGCTACAGGTGTTGCCATGTTTTTCTCTCTCTCTCCCATGTGTTTTAGTTTCTACTTTGGTAAGTTTTCGTTTTTTCCTTTTGTTTCTTTGCTCTGCACCTGTGATAAGTTTTCCTTTTTTCCTTTTTGTCTTTCTGTTGTTAAGTTGTCGGCTTTTTCTTTTGTTTCTCTGCAGGTGTTGCAGTTTCTCTCCGGCAGGTGTCATATCGAGTTCCTCTTTGGAGTTTGGTAAGTTTTCCTTTTTTCTTATTTTTGTCCATTTTGTCTTTGTGTGGTTAAGTTCTCATTTTTCCTTTTGTTTTTCTGCAGGTGTTGTAGTTTCTCTCCGGCACGCTTGTTCGCGGTGCAGGAGGAAATGAAAAACAGAAACAACACGTTTCTTTGAAAAGAACAAGAGAGGACTTGGATGAGGTCGGGATGAGATTCAGAGAGTCTCGTTACCGTCAGATGAAATGTACGGAGTGGATAGACTACGACATTTTCCCTTTCACCGTTGGTAAGTTTTCGTTTTTTTCTTTTGTTCTCTGTAGCTGTGATAAGTTTCCCTTTTTCCTTTTTCCTTTCCTCTCCGACTTTGTTAACTTCTCCTTTCGTGCAGGTTTTTGTGTGTATTTGGACAAATGCGTTGATCAAGCGAAGCCATGATGCCATTCTGATTCATCGCGCGAAAATAAAAGGCGATATTGAAGCGGTTGAATTCTATAACTCGGACCTGAGTGAGTGTCGACTTGGATATAAGGATATAAACGGGTTGATCAAGACCAAGAAAACATCTGAGAACAATCTCCTTGTTTTCAAGCGATGGAATATGTTTAAGACTTCGAAAGAACCTAGCATAAGGTTATTTTGAGGATCTGTGTACTTTGTCTTACTTTTAATAATTATCTTAATAAAAGAAACATTTTCCTGCCCTTCTAAGCTTTCCTTTCGTCTTACTTTTGTCTTTCTCATACTTTTATATTGTCTCTCTTTGGCTTGCGCTTGATTCTCAGTTTCATATCGCTGGTTCGTCCCACTTTTGTTTGTGCTAACTTTTATTATTATCGTTATTAAGACTGAAAAATATATATATTACTGAGACCGAGCACCGAAAGTGAAAGTGAGACGCAGGAACAGCTCAAAGCGATGGAATATGTTTAATACTTCGAAAGAACCTAGCACGAGGGTTATGGTTTTGTGGTTCCGTCTGCTTATTATCATTATTAAGACTGCAAAATATATATATTACTAAGACCGAGCACCGAAAGCGAAAGTGAGACGGAAGTACAACTCAAAGCGATGGAATATGTTTAATACTTCCAAAGAACCTAGCATAAGGGTTATGGTTTTGTGGTTCCGTCTGCTTTTTAGTTTAGCGCTTCCGTCTGGTTTTCTTTCGTCTTACTTTGTATTTGCGCCTTGCATCTGACTTTCCATCGTCTGATTTCCGTTTGATCATAAGGGTTATGTTGAAGATATGTCATAATGAGCTTAATAGAAGATACACTTTTCTGCATTCCGTCTGCTTTTGGTGTTGCGGTTCCGTCTGCTTTTTAGTTTACTACGCTTTTCTGCATTCCGTTTGCTTTTGATTTTGCGGTTCTGTATGCTTTTCAGTTTATCGCTTCCGTCTGGTTTTCTTTCGTCTTACTTTATATTTGCGCCTTGCGTCTGACTTTCCATTGTCTGATTTCCCTTTGATTTTCACATCGTCTGTTTTTCTTTCGTCTGATTTTTGGCTTTGCTCCTTCCGTTTGTCTTTTGTTCTGTTTCCGTCTTACTTTCTTCTATTCATTATTATTTGTTCTTCATCAATATCATTTACATAAAGTCATTTTAACTTAACAATCTCCCCCTTTTAGATGATAATAAATAATCATATTAGTAAGACTGACAATCATATACGGATTATCAAAAACCAACAAACAAAAATTACAGACCTAAGAACGTCAGAACTTAACATATTTGCGCTTCTATCTCACTTTTCTATCGTGTCACTTTGGCTTACCCTTCCATCTCACTTTTGTATCATCTAATGTGACAACTTATAGGGTGATAAACTAACATTGAATCCTAATTCAGTTGCACTATTTTTACATGTCAAGAAAATGGTGAATTAATTCTGTATATTATAAACATTCAAATCCTGATTAAATGCAAAAGTTGTTGGAGATTGAATTTGGAAAGGCCTATCTTATATTAAGCTAATTATCATCTTTCGCTGCTTGCTCTCATTTTCTCTTCGTGTTAGTTTGCTTCAGCCTTATCAATACGGTTCATCTAAATTTTTTAAATTAGTAATTAAATTATAAATATTTTAAATTTGTAAGGGATCTTTTATTAGAAAGGTATAAATATGTTATATTCAAAATATATAAGTTAGAATGTAAAAAATGAAAAAGTAAAATTAGTAAGTAAAAATTTGGGATGGATAATTTAAGAATTAAGCAAATGTATTACGTGATGTGTCTTATAAATGTAAAAAGATTAAATTTAATCAGTTATACAAACCGCAGGCTTAAAAGTGGAACTGAAAGATGAAAATATCAACAGATTGTCAAATTTTACTATTTTAGAAAACACGATTATAATAAGCGAAAAATTAAGATAACATGTTAAAAAAAGGTGGCGTGTTAACATAATATAATTTAGCTGCACAATATAATTACAGGAACCTAAAATTTCTTATTTTATGACATGAACATGAGAATGAGAGGTAAAATGCTCTATGACTATACCGATATAAAAATGACAGATATTTAAAAAACAAAACAAAAAGTGAGTGAAAGAATAAGTTACTAATATGAACGGTGTTCTTTTGAGTTTGCAGAAGTAGCAAATATTGTGTGGGTATTTCGTCTGCCTTTTGTATCATCCCACTTTCATCTGCTTCTGTCTGCTTTTTGTTTCCGCGCTTCCGTCTGGTTCTTGTTTCAGTGCTATCGTCTACTTTTTTGTGTTCCCGCGCTTCCCCGCTTCGTCTGCTTTTCCTCCCGTCTCATTTTTGGTTTTGCTCCTTCTATCTGTTTTTTATTCTAATTTCGTCCTAGTTTCTTCTTTTCATTATTATTTGTTGTCCATCAAAATTATCTACGTAAAGTCATTTTGACTTAACAATCTCCCCCTTTTTTATGATAAGACATGATCAAAACAGTTTTACTATAAAAGTAAGACGAAGTTTTAAGATGTTAGAAATGAGAAGAAGTTTTAAGACGATAGAGGAAACGCGAAGTTTTAAGAACACACAGATATATACATATATATATAGATATGGAATATAATTGAAGCGGTAACATTTTGATATACAAATAAATCAACAAAAAGATGTAGGAAGGACATAGCGGATGAAAAAGGCAAGCAAAATATTTTAAAAAATATCTAACAAACTATATATCTAATAAATATTACTATTCAGCGTTCAAATAAGTATACTACTAAATCTTTCATGTTTCATTGTGGCAAAGCTAAAATTACTACGAAGAAACGTCTTTGGCTTAGTGGTAGTAATCGAGTTTAGCAAGATGGGCTTTAATTGAATGAGTTCGTTATACCAAACAATATCATTGGTACTGTTATACATATTTCTTCTCCGCTCCATCTACATCTATTCATTGGTCATAGATTTCTCAAGACCACCAGAATGAGCTGAATAGAAGATATTTGCGCCTTGCGTCTGACTTTCCATCGTCTGATTTCCGTCTGTTTTTCTTCCATCTGATTTTTGGCTTTGCTCCTTCCGTTTGTCTTTTGTTCTATTTCCGTCTTACTTCCTTCTATTCATTATTATTTGTTCTTCATCAAAATCATTTATATAAACTCATTTTGACTTAACAATCTCCCCCTTTTTGATGATAACAAATAATCATATTAGTAAGACTGAAAATCATATACGGATTATCAAAAACCAACAAACAAAAATTACAGAGCTAAGAACGTCAGAACTAAATCTTGTGTTTTTTTTCCTTCTCATTTTCTTCTTCCTCCCATTTTCTTTGTTATTAATCAAAAAGTATTAGGACCGAAGATGCTTCAATATTTCTCTCATCATTTCCTTCATCTCCTTGACTTCTTTGCTGAGTGACTTGATGTCTTGTCTTATTTGAGCTATCTCCTCTCGTAAGTCACTTGATGAGGTAGATCGATCATCATCCTTCCTCTTCTTGCCACGCTCCCCCTCAGTCCTTCCTGTTATCTCAGAATCTGCTTTTTCTCTGTCCAGATTCTTCAAACCCATTTTCCCAATTGTTGCGGAATTGATAAAGCTTTTGACATTCCACTTCCTTCTGATTCCATTATCTAGAAGAACTCCAGAATGTCTGAATATCTTCGTCAACATCATTCCATATGGGTAACTGGTCGAATCTTTCTTCGCCTTGACCATATAGTGAAAAATAAGGAATGGTAAATCAACGGGTTGGCGATTCAATAGATAGAACAAGCATTGTTCATCCAACGTCGTCACCAGTTGCGTTGAACCTGTTCTTGGTAGAATGTAGTGGAAAAGGATTGAATATAAGACCTTAGCCTTCGGCACCAGACTTGAGGCGTTCTTTTCTCTCGAATAGTTGTTTCCATACAACTGTTGATTAACTTGCTTTTCATTCACACTGAACTTCGTCATCCATCCAGGTTTGCTTGTAAGCTTCTCTCCAGCGGATGGACACTCAGTGGCCTTTCCAATAGACTCCATTGTCACTATGATGGACAGTCTATCTACTGTAGATACAATGGTATTATCTACCATTTTCATATTCTTCCAGAAGTCATAGACTTCATTGAGATATACAGTCTCTCAAACTTGAAAGAACTTTCTTGGCGCGGCTGCAACTATCTCTGGTTCAATGTCCATGTCCTCCTTCCTGAACGACTCAAAATCAACAATTCTTCCATAAATCATTGCTGGCTCCATTACTTCTTCTGTTGATAGTGAACTGATCGCACAGATTTCTTCAGAAGGTAAAGTTGGTTATTGAGGTTGAGAGAGCAAAGTATTAAAAGGTTCTGTTGAGGACACTTCAAAGGTCGATGCTAGGGGATATCAAGTATGTTCTAGAATAGGTGAAGTTCTTAAGACTATGAAAATTTTTCTCCCCAAATTTCCTTGTGAAATAAGTTACCGCAATTTATAAACAAAATTTAATGCGACTTGGAAATGACATCAAGGGGATGGCGGCTCGTTTCAAAATGGTTTGTTGGGATAAGGATGAGTCAATTCATTTTAAATAGGAAGTGCAGAGACAAAAGTAACACGAACCGGAGAAGCAAAAATAAGATGAAGCGGGAAAATAAAAATCAGCCGAATCGCGGGGACAAAAGCATCACGGTTAACTCGATTGCTACCTGTTAGATTCTTGCATCGGCTGAAGAATAAGCCTTTCAGGAAAATTCCACTTACACAATTGTTAAATACTACGATTTGATCATCTCACCTCGACCAACATTCTTCATAGCAATTGTAGCTTGGCGGCAAGGAAAGACGAAAGATTTTGTACCACCACATCATCTCTTTGTAATTCCAACGATCAAATGGTAGTCTTTAACTTCTCCTTTCGTGCTGGTTTTATTCTGTGTACAGATCTCATTGATCCAAAGACGACATTAAAGCAGTTGAATTCTGTAACTCGAACCTAAGTGAGTGTGTACTTGGATATGAGGTTTATAAAAGCGTTGATCAAGACTAAGAAAACATCTGAAAACAATTTCATTATTTTCAAGCGATGGAATATGTTTAAGAGTACGAAAGAACCTAGCATAAGGGTTATGTTGACGATTTGTCATAATAAGCTTCATAGAAATTTCCCATTCGTCTTAGTTTTCTCATCGTCTTACGTTTGTTATCTTAATAAAAGAAACGTTTTTCTACATGCAACTGCTTCGTCTTAGTTTCCACTTCTTAGCTTTCCCTTCGTCTTACTTTTTTCCTTCTTAGCTTTTGCTTCATCTTACTTTTATCTGTACACTATTTTTACATGTCAATGAAATGATTCACGAATTCGGTATATTTAAATGGCCCATCTTATGTTAAGCTAATTATCATATCAATTAATTAATTAAGTTGCACAATAGCTAAATCAGAAGTTTCCCGTTCGTCTTAGTTTTCACATCGTCTTACATTTGTTATCTTGATAAAAGAAACGTTTTTCTGCATGCAACCGCTTCGTTTTAGTTCCCACTTCTTAGCTTTCCCTTCGTCTTACTTTTGTCCTTTTTAGCTTTTGCTTTGTCTTACTTTTGTCTGTACACTATTTTTACATGTCCATGAAATGAATAATTAATTCGGAATATTTAAATGGCGTATGTTATGTTAAGCTAATTATCATATCAATTAATTAATTAAGTTGCACAACAGCTATACATGCAACTGCTTCGTCTTAGTTTTGCTTTCTTACCTTTCCTTTCGACTTACTTTTGTCCTTCTTAGCTTTTGCTTCGTCTTACTTTTGGCTGTACACTATTTTTACACGTCAATGAAATGATTAATTAATTTGGTATATTTAAATGGCGTATCTTATGTTAAGCTAATTATCATATCAATTAATTAATTAAGTTGCACAACAGCTATACATGCAACCGCTTCGTCTTAGTCTCCACTTCCTAACTTTCCCTTCGTTTTTTTTGTCCTTCTTAACTTTTGCTTCGTCTTACTTTTGGTTGTACACTATTTTTACATGTCAATGAAATGATTAATGAATTCGGTATATTTAAATGGCCTATCTTATGTTAAGATAATTATCATAACAATTAATTAATTAAGTTGCATAACAGCTAAATCAAAAGTTTCCCGTTCGTCTTAGTTTTCCCATCGTCTTACGTTTGTTATCTTGATAAAAGAAACGTTTTTCTACATGCAACCGCTTCGTCTTAGTTCCCACTTCTTAGCTTTCCCTTCGTGTTACTTTCGTCCTTCTTAGCTTTTGCTTCGTCTTACTTTTTGTCCTGCCGAAGAGAAACTACAACACCTGCAGAGAAACGAGGACTTAACAACACAAAAAAGGAAAAAAGAAGGATAACTTATCACAAATGGAAAAACCAAAACTTACCAAAGCGGAAAGAGATACTTCAAGCATCTGTGTTCAACAAAGCCGTAGGCCATCTGTACACACAATAAAATTATATTTAAATGGCGTATCTTATGTTAAGGTAATTATCATATCAATTAATTAATTAAGTTACACAACAGCTAAATCAGAAGTTTCCAGTTCGTCTTAGTTTTCCCATCATCTTACGTTTGTTATCTTAATAAAAGAAATGTTTTTCTACATGCAACCGCTTCGTCTTAGTTTCCACTTCTTAGCTTTTCCTTCGTCTTACTTTTGTCCTTCTTAGCTTTTGCTTAGTCTTATTTTTATCTGTACACTATTTTTACATGTCAATGAAATGATTAATTAGTTCGATATATTTAAATGGCCTATCTTATGTTAAGTTAATTATCATATTAATTAATTAATTAACTTGCACAACAACTAAATCAGAAGTTTCCCGTTCGTCTTAGTTTTCCCATCGTCTTACGTTTGTTATCTTAATAAAAGAAATGTTTTTATACATGCAACCGCTTCGTCTTAGTTTCCACTTTTTAGCTTTCCCTTCGTCTTACTTTTGCCCTTCTTAGCTTTTGCTTCGTCTTACTCTTGTCTGTACACTATTTTTACATGTCAATGAAATGATTAATTATTATGTTTGTTTAAATGGCCTATCTTATGTTAAGCTAATTATCATATCAATTAATTAATTAACTTGCACAACAGCTAAATCAGAAATTTCCCGTTCATCTTAGTTTTCCCATCGTCTTACGTTTGTTATCTTGATAAAAGAAACGTTTTTCTAGATGCAACCGCTTCGTCTTACTTTCCACTTCTTAGCTTTCCCTTTGTCTTACTTTTGTCCTTCTTAGTTTTTGCTTCGTCTTACTTTTGTTTGTGCACTATTTTTGCTTCTCCGGTTCGTCTGTCTTTTGTCTTTGCATTTCTTCTTACTTTTGTCTGCTTAGTTTCACTGCTTGCGACTCACTTTGGGTTTCACCGCTTCGTCTCATTTTGCTTTCTTCAACCTTACCAAAATGGTGCACAACATTTTCCTTCGTCTGCTTTTTAGTTTTGCGCTTCCGTCTGCTTTTCCTTCGTCTTACTTTCTATTTATGCCTTTTTGCCTGCTTATTATACAATTGAAATATTTGCTCATAATTTCATTAGTCAAAATTTTATTATGTCATTACAAAGTTTTTATTCTTGCTTTATATATTTTTATATTTTCCATTGTAATTTATATATTGAAATTATATAATAATATAATCAATTAGTGCTGGACCCCGTTCCCGGAGCCCAGTCGTACGGTGCTGGACCCCGTTCCCGGAGCCCAGTCGTACGGTGCTGGACCCCGATCCCGGAGCCCAACTATCCAAGAC
>JANITX010156905.1:0-15465 GCA_027564395.1 Erythroxylum ulei
TTTCACTATCTCACAAAACGTTACAAGTATTCTTTGATTCCGAGCCTCTTCAGGTCTCTTAAAACAAGTATTCTTTCGCTCTTAGCCTCTTCAGGCTATCTGCTCTTTTTTTAATTGAAAGGTGTTTCAAGCTTTGTTACAGATAAAGATAGCTATAAATTTTTTGCACAATAATATTTCTCAAATCACTAAGTTTATCAAAAATGCTAATCTTCTATAGTCTTCAACTTCAACTCATATTTATAGCCTTCGTCTTTAACTGCTTCTTGATTATTGTATCTTGATCTTTCAAGAATCAATTATTTAGTTGAGTTCTGTAACTAACTCAAGCTAATTAGTAATCCGACGTGGTATCGGATCTTTTGTCTCACTTCTTTCCATCTGATGTTTTTCTTGCGCTTCCGTCTCATTTTCTTCCATCTGATTTCTTAGTTTGTGCTTCCGTTTAATTTTCACTTTTGCTCCTTACGTCTCACTTTCTATCATCTCATTTTTTTATTTGCGCTTCTGTTTGTCTTTTGTTTCCGTGCTTCCATCTGATTTTATATCGTCTGTCTTTCGTCTGATTTTCCATCGTCTGGCTTTTATATCGTCTATCTTTCGTATGATTTTTCATCGTCTGACTTTTATATCGTCTGTCTTTCGTTTGATTTTCCATCGTCTGTCTTTCGTCTGATTTTTAACTTCTTGCTTTCATCTGATTATTGGCTTTGCTCCTTCCGTCTCATATTCTTCTGCTTCCGTCTTACTTGCTTCTTCTATTATTATTTGTTCTTAATCAAAATCATTTACATAAAGTCATTTTGACTTAACAACATGCTCTTTCCCACGATCATAGATTCTTATTCTTCAGTAGCTTCACTTCTCTTCTCTTCTCTTGGTCCCTAGCTCAATCACAAAGGTGTCCTCTCCATTCTTACACCAAAACGATCAATTCTTACCCTAAACCAACATTCAAACACAAAAGAACAACTATGAAGATCAAATTAAACAAAAACACACAAAATAAGTTCTAAAACACAATAAGACTAACCTATTATGCAAGAAACACATGCCAAATACTTAGAAAAAGACATACTAATGCATAACTATCAACTTCCCCACACTTAAATCATTGTTTGTCCTCAAGCAAAATCAAACAAAACCAATCAATTCCATCACTTCATTTTCACAAAGATCAAAGCATGCAATCACTCAAAGTTTGGCCAACTTAAATGTCAAGCTATTACACATATCATGACTAGTTTTCATTAGTGTACATAAGCAAACTCAATTTATGGCACCATCACTCAAAAGATAAGTATAAACACAACTGAATCTTCCTCATAGTTTCACTCATTTGTCTAAAGTGTTTGATGGTTAGTTTTTTGCTCAAGCTCCCTATAGGAAACTACACTACCATAGACGTGCTAATACACCAATTCTCCTCTACAATGATTACATGCATAAATGGATCAAAAGGACTTGTTTTGGGTTGTAATTTGGTAAGGGTTAAGGTGGGTCAGAAAGTGTAAAGGGTTTTTAACACAAGCATTCATAAAGTAATAAGTGAACAAAGGTACAACAAAACATATTTCTAAGATACAAAATGTAGATGTACTACTACTCCGCACTTATTGATGCTACCAAAATGTTCTTCCTTTTTTTTATTTTTTTTCTCTTTATTTGATATAATTGAAGAAAAAATAAAAAAATAGAAACTCAATGCAATGTGATCTAAGAGTAAAAGTGTCACTTAACTTATCTTGGAAACAAAAAATTATAGCAAAAATCCTAAACTAACGCATCACTTAACACTCTACTAAGCTTGTGAATGGGTAGGCTAATGGGGTTTCGGGTTTTACAATATTGTGTGTTTTCAAGAAGCAGAAAGGTTAAAGCTCAATGGGATAGCAAGGGATAATAAAAAGGTATTTCATTTAAGCCAAAGGTTAACACAAAAAGGGCCTTAATCATCTCTATTAAGCATGCATCCAGTAGACTCAAACCGATTCATAGCAAGTTCTGAAGGTAGTGAACTAAGGAAGTATGACACAATCAAAGAAATAAAATGACTATAAATGGAGTTGTATAGGCTCAATCCTCACATTGTCTCAAATGAAAATTCATTATGCATCTCTACCTTTCTTCAGCGCTCAAGTGTCAAATTTTGAGTAAGTTTATGCAACCAACTACTTTTCATCACTCAACATAGTTCACTCTCTACTCAAGTAGCCTAATTCGAGTTCAAGCATGCATTCTATCTCATTCCAACTAGCAAGACAAAATCTTATAGAAAAACAAATCAAAATGATTCAAGTGTGGTTTCGTTGATTAATACAAAACAACATCAAACAATAACCTAATATGCCTAAAACATGCATCCTAATTAACAAAATGAAAACAAGAATTAAAAAACTTAAATGATGCAATTGACAAGGCAAATGTCGCCTCCCCACACTTGGACAACACATTGTCCTGAATGTGACAAGGTAACCACAAAAGGAAACCAAAACATAAAACACAACATCAAACAAACAAGCAAGTAAAACAACAAACAAAGTAAATAAAACAGTATAAAAAGTAAAGGGTAAGAAAGCTCATGGAGATTGAGGTGGCGAAGGCGTAGGAGAGGGGACTTCAATGTTCTTCTTCTGGATGAAATTGAGGAATTTCTTCTTGATGTGTCGTTTCTCCTTATGTACTTGTTGCATTTGGTTGCCAAGCTCATTGATTTGCAATGTCATTTTTCTTGATGATTTATGGCTATTTGATTAAGAATTTGCTGAAACCTATCAACATTTGATGTTATTGTTGGTTCCTCTTCAACTGTTTGTTCTTGGGGCTCTGGGGGTGCCTTAGAGGTGGATGGTTGAGAAGTGGCTACATTTTTGCCCTTTTTGTTCTTAACAGTAGTACGCAATCTGAGGATTTCTATAGAGCTCCAAAATTTCAGAGCTTCTTAAATACAATACGTCAAACACGTCAGGATTAGCAGTGCACACACTATCCACGTCAAGATTTTAAAACAAAGCCAAAGTAGTAACAATGTACTTCATACCAAAATATAAGCTTTTCTTAATAATACAACTTATAATAGACCTAAACATGTGATACGGGGTATTTACTTTAACTTTGCAATTCATACACCAAAGAAAGAAAAGTTCTTTAACCGAACACTTATTGCTTTCATTTTTATTAGAAAAAATTAAGCATATAAATTTGTGAAGCAGTAAGTGCTCAGTGCTACAAATTAAAGTGTTAGGTGCATTTGAGAATCAAAAGATTTTTCAACCGTAAGGCTTTTCCAATAATCATCAATAAAAAATTAATCATGGTCGTCTAAAACTTTCGTGTTGGACAAGTCAAAAAGCACATGAAGGATAGTATAATCAAGCGTATATGCATGACCACCTATTCTAAACCAGAATGTGTCCATTTTAGGATTATAGCGTACATTGGTGAAAAATTCTACTGTCATCATTGGGTATATCAGTACATCACAACGAATTAGACGACCCCAACCAATATTTGCAACTAATCGTTCAATGTTACACCTCAAACCTAGAGTTTCTAACAATTCAAAATCAAAGCATCTAGGAGGCAATAAATCTCTATCTTCAAAGTCCCGGAATCTCATACCTTCTTCTTCTAAAAAATAGGGAATGGGGCACGAAAATTGGCCTGCATATCGGTTTTAACTTCTTTGGAGACTTGAAGGCACAATTGGTCGATTGGCTTCTACTTGCAAGCTTTTTTGGAGCCATTGAATGAGAAAAACCTGCAAAAAATAATTAAGAGAGAGGTGAGCTCATTTTAGAGAGAGAAAGAAATAAAAACTCACCAAATCCTTGTATTCTTGGTTGTGTAATGTGAATTAAGTGTAAAAGAAGTGATTAATGATGGAAAAATGGAGAAAATACCAAGGTTTGGGAGAAAGATGAAAGATATTTGAAACTAGGGTTAGTGAGAGTCAGCTGCAGATAGAGAGAGAGTGAGAGTTTTTGAAGAGCCTTCCTACGATCGTGGGAAACGACCCAATTCCCACGATCATGGATTATCCAACTTCGTAGCCTTCTTCTAAGCTCTGCATGCGTTCCCAACTTTCAATCAACCTACCAACATATCAAAATCAAACTAACCAACAAGAAATTTGAAAAGAAAATAAGTTAAGACTTAAAAAAAATTAAACCAAACATAATCAAAACCAAACAAATCAAACACACAAGTAAACAAAAGAAAGCAAAAGAAAGGTAAACATGCTAAGTTAAAGTCATTAGCTTGACCATTTCATATGCATTCATGAAGGAGTAGAAGAAAGGAAAGAGATGACTTCCCTTTCTTGTGAGTATGTCCCCCCATATTATGACTTGCATCTTCATCCTTGTCATTTTATAACTCCAAAGCTCCAAGGGGAAACACTTAATAACCTTGAAGGGCCCATTCCATCTTGACTTAAGCTTTCTAGGAAATAATTGAAGTCATGAATTGAATAAAAGCACTAAGTCCCTACTCTTGAACTCTTTCGTCTTGATGTGAGCATCATGTCACTTCTTTGTCCTTTCCTTGTACAACTGGCATTTTCATAAACCTCAAATCTCAACTCTTCCAATTCGTCAAGTTGTAACAATCTCTTCTCACCTGCTAGCTTCCAATCCTTGTTCAGCTTCCTAATGGCTCAATAAGCCCAATGCTCCAACTCCAAAGGTAAATGGCACGCCTTGCTATACACAAGTCTATATGGAGTAGTTCCTATAGGTGTCTTAAAAGCTGTCTTGTAAGCCCATAAGTATCATCTAGCTTCAACGCCCAATCCTTTCTGAGGTGCTCACTACCTTCTCTAAAATCTTCTTCAACTCTCTATTCACCACCTCCATTTAGCCACTGGTTTGAGGGTGGTAAGGAGTCGCCACTCTATGATGAACATTGTACCTTTTCAGAAGAACCTTAAACGGTTTGTTGCAAAAATGGCTTCCTCCATCACTTATAATCGCTCTGGGCACCCCAAATCTCGTAAAGATCTTCTTGATGAACTTTTGAACCACCTTGCCATCATTAGTTAGAGTAGCTACGACCTCAACCCACCCGAAAACATAGTCAACTCCAACCAATATGTAAGTGTTACTTAAGGAGGATGGGAATGGTCCCATTAAGTCCAAGCCCCACACATCGAATATGTCCACCTTTATAAGTAACATCTCATCCTTCTTCGATATGTTTCCCACTCTTTGACACCTATCACACTTTAGCACAAAATGTCGAGCATCCTTGAACAAGGTTGGCCAATAGAATTCACACTCTAAGATTCAAGCTGCAGTCTCGTTAGCTCCATAATGCTATGTATAAAATGAGTTATAACATTGCATTAAAATTTTAGGCATTTCATCTTCGGGGATACACTTGTGAATCACACTGTCAACACATATCTTATACAGTACAAGTTCATCCCAGATATAAAGAGAACGTTAAAACACAAATTGCTTTTTTTGTTGATAAGAGAGATCATAAGGAAGAATACCACCTGAGAGGTAGTTTGCAATATATGTAAACCAAGGACGAAAAGGATTGTCTACCATCATTACGGCCTCATCAGGAAAGCTCTGCTCGATTTCCTTTTTTTCGTTATAGTGCCCTCCTTCAAGTCTCGAGAGGTGGTCTGCTACAACATTTTCTATTTCCTTCTTATCTTTAATCTTAATATTGAATTTTTGGAGCAAAAGCACCCATCGGATAAGCCTAGTCTTGGCAAAAAGATATCTCAGTGATGTATGATATATAAAAACAATAACATGTAAGCCTAACAGATAAGAATGAAACTTCTCACAAGCAAATACCACAGCAAGCAACTCATTTTTCATAGTTGTGTAATTCAGTTATGCTCCCATCAAGGTCTTGCTTGCGTAGTAAATGGTGTGCAACCTCTTTCCTTATACTGGATAAGGACACAACCAATGGCATAATCGCTTACATCACACATAATCTCGAAGGGAAATGACCAATCCAATGACGCCAAAATGGGTGCTGTTGTAAGTGCCTTCTTTAACCTGTTAAAAACATCCAAACAAGCATCATCAAACACTAAAGGCACATCTTTAACTAATAAATGAATCAAAGATCTAGCGATAAGAGAAAAATCCTTAATGAACTGCCTGTAGAACCCTATAAGACCTAGGAAGGCTCGGATACCCTTGATATTGGTGAGAGGTGGTAGCTTTTCAATTACTTCAATCTTAGCTTGATCCACTTCAATCCCCATGCATGAGATCTTGTAGCCCAATAGAATTCCCTCTTGGACCATAAAGTGACACTTCTCCCAATTCAAGACTAGATGAGACTCCTCACATCTTTGAAACACTCTGTCTAAATTAAACAAATAATGATCAAAAGAATCTCTAAAGATAGAGAATTCATCTATAAATACTTGTATGAAGTTCTCATTCATATCTGCGAATATGGCCATCATGCACCTTTAGAGTGTTGCAGGTGCATTGTATAAACTGAAAGGCATCCCTCTGATAAGCAAAAATCCCATAAGGACAACTGAAAGTGGTCTTCTCTTGATCCTGTGGGTATATAACCACCTGATTATACCCTGAGTATCCATCAAGAAAATAGTAAAATGCATGGCCAGCCACCCTCTCAATCATTTGATCCACAAAAGGTAAAGGGAAATGATCTTTCTTGGTGGCCAAATTGAGTTTCCTGTATTAATACATACTTTCTAACCTGTGATGGTCCTAGTAGAAATCATTTCACCTTTTTCATTTTCTATCACTGTTATGCCTCCCTTCTTAGGCACACACTGTACTAGACTCACCCATTCATTATCTAAAATGGGATAAATAATCCCTGCATCCAACAACTTCGCTACCTCTTTCTTCACAACCTCTTGCATGTTTGGATTTAACTTTCTCTGTCACTTCCTCACAGTTTTACATCCTTCTTTTAGGTTAACCCTATACATCACCACTTTGGGGCCAATACCTATAATATCAAAAAATTATCACCCTATGGCTCTAATCCTCTTCCTAATGATCTCCAGCACTTTCTCTTCTTGCTCACAATCTAATTGGTTAGAGATAATGTTGGGTAGGGTATGGTTCTTACCTAAAAAGGTGTATCTCAAGTGGAAAGGTAACGGTTTAAGCTCTAAAGTGGGGGGCTTAACAATGGAAAGTGGTGTGGGTGAATCTGCTCCCTCTAACTTTCTTGGCTCAACTTCCTCACATAATTCCTCTTCTATCGCACTCTCATCCCTGTGCACTTCAATAACTTCATTAACTTCCTCTTCAACCTCCTTCACACACTCATCCAAAACATCAATTTTCATATATGTAGTACATCCATCAGTTTCTTCAAAGATTTAGAAATGTTAAATTCAACCTGCTCTTCACCAATTCTCAAAACAAGTTTTCCTTCATGCACATCAACTAATGCCATACCAGTATTTATAAAGGGCCTACACAAAATCAAGGGAAAATTGCTATCAACTTCAAAATCCAACACATCAAAATCAACAAGAATAATAAATTTATCCACTTTTACCAACACATATTCTACAACTCCAAATGGACTTTTGATGGATTGATCTACAAGTTGAATTAGAATGGATGTTGGCTTGACCTCTCCTAGTCCCAATTTCCTGAAAATATACAAAGGCATCTAGTTAATAGTTACACCTAAATCATATAAGCATTTAGAAAATTCAAAGTCACCAACAAAACATGGCATAGTAAAACTCCCTAGATCTTATAGTTTTGAAGGAATCATGCTTGAGATGATCAAACTACAATTCTCTCTCAAGGTTACCATCTGATTTTCCTCCTAAGTGCATTTATGTGTCAGTATCTCCTTAAGAAACTTTACATACTTAGGTATGAACTCGAAAGCTTCCACCAATGACAAGTTAATTTGAAGCTTCTTCAGTTTCTCCAAAAACTTGGAAAAATGAGTGTCCACCTGATGTTGTCTCACCTTTGTGGTTATGGAAGTTTAGGCTTGTAGGGTGGTGGTGGTATATAAGGCCTCTCTTCTTCTTTCTCTTCTTCTATCTCCTTGCTTTTCCCCTTTTCTTGGCTATCCTTTTGAACACTTGGTTCCTCCATCTGCTTACCATTTTGAAGTGTAATATCCTTTAGTTGTTCCCTTGGGTTGGCCTTAGTATTGCTTGGCTACCTGCACTTCTAGAAGACAAAGCATTAGCAAATTGACTTATGTGGATAGATGAGGCATGGTTCTTCACAATCCAATCAAACTTTACCTTCATCCTCTTTTGACTTTCCTCATGGCTCAAAAACATCCTCTTTTGGTTCTGTTATTGATTTTCCAGTCAAGATCCCAAAACATCCATCAACTTGTTCATTTTGTTCTCCAAAGATCCAAGTCGGTTTTACTGAAATCCCGGAGGTCCTTGTGGTTTTGTTTGGCCACCTGCATTGTTAGTACTCTAAGAAAAATTTAGGTGGTTTTCCACCTAGGATTATAAGTATTAGAGTACGGATTGTTACCTCACTGTGGTTAGCCTAAGCAATTTACCAGTTTAGTGCTACTGGCTCCCAACAAAAAACATTGTGTTATGCAATGGTTGTCTTGCCCACATAACTCATACTGTAATTGCATAGCTTTGGCTGTAGACGAAGATGCTCCTTACATATTGCTCAACTGCTTGGTGAGGGCTGTGATTTGTGCCTGTAAAGCTATAACGGAGTCAATTGGGATCATACATTTTGCTCCTTTTTCCCCTGCCTACTCCTCTCACTTGACCACATACAGCTATTGCTTGCCAATTCTTCCAAAAGGTCATGAGCTGCATCTATAGTTTTTCTCATAAAATATCCTCTCGCAGCTGTATCTATAGATCCTCTTGTGCTCTGATTTACCATTGTAGAATGTTTGAGTAAGGAACTGCTCAGAAGGTGTGGTAGGGCAAGCTTCTCTGTAGTTCTTTAAACCTCTCCCAAGCTTCATATAAGACTCCTTATCACTTTGTTGAAATTTTGTTATTTCCTTTTTAACCCTTGTTATCTTGGTCAATGGGAAATATTTAACGAGAAATGCTTGGGCTAGCTATTCCTAAGTAGTAATTTGCCCTGAACTGAGTGAGTTGTACCATGCTTTTGCTCGATCTCTCAAAATGAAAGAAAATAGTCACAACCTCACAGCATCATTAGACATCCGATTAAACTGGAACTGTTGCATATCACCAAAAAGTTAGTGAGATGGGCATTGGGATCTTCATTGGACAACTCATAAAATTGCACACTACTCTGAAGAATGTTGAGGAGTGCAAACTTAATCTCGAAATTGTTAGCTTGAATTGCTGGCCTCGCAACTCCTTGAGGACTGAATCCTAGCCTCATAAAGTCCATTAATTTCCTTTCGGCCCTTCCTTGTTATCTTTCTTCCTCCATCTTTCTTTGTACAATGTCTTGGCGATTCACTCTTCTCAACTGTCATTCGTGCCTTGTGATATCTAATAACTCTTTGTCACGAAATTCAGTAGTCCTTCGCATGTTCCTTGTGTTCATACACCTGTAAAGACAAAAGGAAAAGTATAAAAAACTACTAAATAAAAGTAACCTAAAATAAAAAAGATGTTAAATAAACAATCCCTGGTAACGGTGCCAAAAACTTGTTGATTACAAAACAAACTACTCATTTTACGCTCAAAACTGCAAGTATACGGGTCGTAACTTGTAGTAAAAAAGCAGATATCGATCCCACAAGGATTGTGCTTAGGCACCACTTGATTCAGGTTGTTCTTTTTTAAGAAACTGATTTAATTAAATGTAAATAAAGACAAACTAAAGGTAAAAGGAAACAATGCAACCGAAACTAAAATCGTAAAGTAAAACTTGGAGAAAATCAAGATTAAGAATTAGGACTTGTCATTATCCATATTTACTTCCGTCTAGTTAATTGATTCAACTTATGTTTGGCCCAAGATTTCCTAAAATCTTAGCTCCCCCCTTTCACGGTGCAACTAAATGTCACCAGTTAAATAAATTAGGATTAACTTTGGGATCTCTTGATATGCAAAGCCTTTCCTAAACATTCAAATGGATATGAAACTATCCTATAGGCAATAGCAATCTATTGAAATCTCTTCCTAATAAATCAATAACTTGTTATTTATAAGTCTATTAAACGCCAACTCTTGTTGTACATTTAACACAAATTACCATGCTCACTGTCTTGATTTCTTGCAGGGTTTAAGCTCAATAAATAACATAAACATTTATATTATTGAATCAACAACCGAAGGTTCACAAACAACAAACACTAAAAAATGTTTTAGCCACTCATAATATCATTAACATCCTCAACAACCAAACAATCTATGATAAATATTCTAGAAGAGAAAGAAATCGAAATAAGAACTAGACGGGGCAACTCCACCTCTTCTTTTCCCAAATCTGAAAAATCTGGATAACAAGGTGCTCTTTGCCCAATTGGGAATGAAAACCTTGATTCTCCATCTATCTCTAGGCTCTCAATCTGTCTTTTAGCTCTAAGAGGCTGTTCCACGACATACCCCTGCCCTAAGGATTTTTTACAATATATATATATATTAAGACAAGTCATAAAACCCTAAAAAAATAAGTGAAATCGTGTTTCTCTTCATGCTAAGCATCCCACGATCGTGGGAATTATCCTTGTGCTTCCCATAATTATGGGTTAATATGACAGAAACTTTCTCCATAGATTTCCTATGATCGTGAGAAACATGCCCTTTCCCATGGTCGTGGGTTCTTGTTCTTCAACAGCTCCACTTCTCTTCTCTTCTCTTGGTCCCTAGCTCAATCACAAAGGTGTCCACCCTCCATTCCTACAACAAAATGATCAATTCTTATCCTAAACAAACATCAAACACAAAAGAACAACCATTAAGATCAAATTAAATAAAAACACACAAAACAAGTCCTAAAACACAATAATACTAACCTATTATGAAGCTCCCCATCTCACAAGACATGTAACCAACATCCTGAGTGATGTCTGAGTACGAATCCCGCAAGGGTGGCATGCTAGAATGGTCAAACACTCAAAACTCAGTACAAAGTTTTCAAAAATCTCACCCGTGTATGCTAAAAACAATAATCAAATCGAGCCCACACTTTATTACATAAACCTCAAAAACATAATGAAATATTCAAATTCACTGTAACACCCCACTCCCGCAGGACCTGAACCCGACATCGTGGATGATATCCGAGTTCGTGCCCCGCGAGGGTGGCATGCTACTGCGCTCAATTAGTCGAAACCTTTTTATTATTATTATTATTTTCAAAAGCAAAGAAACCAGTAAACAATTTGGGCCCACTATATTCATAAACATTCTCAGTCATAACCATACAATCAACAGAATTTCAATAACCTTTTTGGGGCCCATTACCACTATGAAACATTTTTAACCATAATGAATCTAAATTACAGCATAACTTTATTTACATACACATGGTCCAAAAATTTCGGAATCCTTTATTGATACAAAAATGGCAAAATATAAATTTGTACAAATCATAAAATACAGAATGCAAACGGAAAATGATCCCGACCTCTATCTTTCACTTGCATGCAGTAGGCATACTCCCATTTGTCTAACGGGGTACTCTTCAAGCCTGAAAAATAATTGCAAATTTTGGGTAAGTTTTGCGAACTCAATGAGTGACCATCATCGATGGCTCACCCAATCACATAACACACAATTCACATCATTACACATTTCACACTTCGCATTCAATACAATTTAATCACACATATTATGCATATGTAGTGCATATGAGACTCACTTTCTATTTGTTATTTTATTGTGACCGAGTGCCTAAACTGTCCCATATAGGGCTCATTGATAACTGTCCCTTATCCACTTGGAGGGATACAGGGCTCATTAAACGTTGAGTCTGAGGCTCTGATTCACTTTTGAGCTCGAAGCTCATTTTCACTCGTTGAGCTTTAAGCTCTGATCGGTGGCTACTCTGGTCACAACAGCCATTATATTACATGCATTCATGAAATGGAATGCATCACTCACATTTGCATAAACCCATTCATTCCCATATCATCGGACCTTAGTCCGGCATTCAACCTTAGTGTTGAGAATTCAAACTTTCATTCATATGCAAATGCACAGTCAGAATACATTTAACAATTGCACTAAGTACACTTAGTTCATCTCATTCACATACAAGTAGCACTTCAATACCCCATTCAAAAATCACATCATCGGACCTTCTGTCCGGAAACCAACATAATCAATCACATTCATAAAATCAATCAATAGTCAATCAATACAAAAATTCAAATAATAAAAATGAGACCATCTAGGTCTACTCACAGTACGCTCCAGATTAGCATTTGCTTCCAATTTCTGGGAATGCCTGAATGCGGACACTTAGCCTGCACAACCCATTTATGCAAGATACACATGCATCACAATTTGTACAATCATAAGTGTTTGATAATGCACATGACAGAACTGAATTATGTAGAATGCATGTTCATAACAATCCCAGGTATTTTCCCACTAATTTCCTTACAAAATCATTCCCATTTCAAAACTCATCTAAGTATAATTTATATTTATGCTTATGCCTCACTAAACCCATTAAAATCCCCATTCCTTTCTCATTGTCTCACTTCCAAGATTTGCCAAATCATACTTTCGGAGTCTACTTTGCATAGTAAGTCTAATAAGGCAATTGGCAACATTGAGTGACACTTCCTTCTAGAAAGTTGTACTCCAATGTCTTAAGTTTCTATTGCCACCAAAATCACTCAATTTGGTTCCATAATTTGGAAGGTAAGCCTCAAACTTTTTCAGACTGTTCTTAAGTAGAACCAATGTACTATACCCAAATTTCATTTAGAAATTGAACATCTTAAGGACGGAATCAAAATACCACTTCTTCATATGATTTGTAGCCCTATTTCTATAGTTTACTTCAAAAGAAAAATCATCTCATTTGGAATCCTATAGGTCCAAATATAATCAAAACATTAAAGTATGCTCAGTAAAACTAATCCCATTTGCGTGGTTCCAATAGACTCCCACACTTTCATTTGATAATTCTCTTTCAATTTAACACAAATTAATACAAATTTTCATGTAGATGTAGTAAAATGTGTTAGGAATCTATTGCTTCAATAACCAAGTCATTTGGAGGTCTAGAGAAGGAGTTATGGTCAAAAGAAGCAACCATGCTCAAAACTTTTCTCCAATGGAACAGACTTTGGCGCAAGCACCATAACTCTCACTATAGATGTCAGATTGACTTCTTTCTTATACGGTTGGAAAGAAAACATCTAGGGTTAAAACTTTTATGAAGACCAAAAATTGAAATTTTGTTGTTTTTGGGGTCAAAATACACGGACCGTGTAAATTTACACTGTCAGGCTGTGTAACCTTCGGGTGAAATGTGTCCCTGCGCCTGAAAACACACGGCCCGTGTGAATTTACATGGGCAGACCGTGTAACCTTCGGGTAAACTAAAATTTTCACCTCCAAAACTCCTCCAAAGGGTCCTAAACCCATTCTAACCTTCCATACACTCCTAAGCAACCCAAATTCACCTATTCTTAAGCAATTATTACTCCAAAACACTCCAAACTCTTTACACACAATTTATGAAACATTCACTACCAAATTCCAACTCCTTTCAACCATCATTTCTATGGATAACTCCCTCACTTATACCCAATTTCAACTTAACATCTTCCATGCAAATTACTTCTTCTCCACTTGATCAAAAACACTCCAATATAATGCATTTACACTCACTCAATACATAACACAACATACTTTCATTCACAACTTTTGTTGCACTTAACATCCTACCTTCATGTCAAGTTAGGGGACTCTTAAAGACACAATTTACCTTCAAAGTCTTCACAAGAAATGTAGTCAAACACTTATAGTTTAAGCCAAACCAAAAATTATCTCAATTGCTCAACTATAGAAAGAGTTATGGCCAATACATTGAAGCATACTCAAAGAAAATTTCCAGATTTCCAAACTTTCAAAACTTTACACTTCACCCCACCTATACCTTCTTCTACTTAGATCATCCTTTCCATTACATTTCTCATCATTCTCTACCTAATTCATCTCAATCAATTACTCACAAGCAAATCATGATCTATAAGTGATCATCAACCAAAAACAGAACATATATACATATATATCCACTTACAAAAACAACATATGAACCTAATTTATCATCATTCATGACACAAACATAAACCTTGTAAAATCAAAGCATCAAAACACTCAAATTACTCATCATTTATCCACTCTTATAACTCAATTTCAATTCAATATCATTCATAGCCAAGATATGGTCCATGATTGCACATAAACACTCATAACAGGACATATATATACATGCACATTCATCATCAACTTTCATCACTCAGTACTCAATTCAAGTCACAATTAGACACTCTTAAAGACAGAATTTGCATTCTATGGCTTCATGGAAAATGTAGCCTTATATCTCTAATTTAACCCAAATCAAAAACCATCCCATTTGGATAACTATATAACAAATTATGACTAGATTACTGAGGCATATACAGTGGAGATGTTACAGCTATCACATTCCAGCCATTTTAAACACTCTTTATCAACTTGTCTCTAACCTTTCCCCCTAATTCTTCCCTTTTCCAAAACACTATACTTGCCCTTTTCTTTCACTTCCATACCTCATCCAATCCATTCCTAAACCAACCAAAAATCCACATTTTTCTCCATCACAAAATAGAACATGAAACTCCATTTATCAATCACATTTTCTATACCATATGTACATCACCCTTATATCACTAAATCATCACTATAACATCTTATGATCATCAATCATCATATATGTACAAGTAAGACAATTATTTGCTCATTCCCTCAACCATATGCCATCATGTATAAGCACCATTTTGAGATCAATTAACCTATCATCATACACATCTTATTCAACAAATCATAGAGAACAATATGCTAATTACTTGAGCTAACTTCAAGATCTTCAATAACATCACCATTAAACCCTAGCTCTTTCCTCTCCATGATCATCACAAAGTGAGGTGGAGTAGGTTAGGTTTCTTTAGGAGCATGAAGAAGATAGCAAGATATTTATGTGAATAATGATGGACAAGGTTCAACTTTGAAGCTTTGGAGAAGAAAGTGTCGAAGATGGAGAGAGAGCAATTGAAGAAAAATGAAGAAGATGAAGAAATGAGGCATATATCGTGAATGATTGAATGAAAGACCCAAAATATGGTCTTTCAGTTATCAATTTCGTGATTTACACATATGGTGTGGCAAGTGACACATGTCACTTGCCACATGTCACTTTCCCATGGTTCCATCTTGACCTTTTTCTAACTAGTCCATTTTTGTCTCCAATTTTCACTCCAATTGTAGCGCCCCCTTACCATAGAGTACCCACCGGAACGCCCGTAGGTCATTCCGGTACATATCCTACGATAAGA
>JANITX010156954.1:0-15450 GCA_027564395.1 Erythroxylum ulei
TTCTTGCTTTGGATAGCTTGGAAATATGATGAATTTGGGTTTCCTATAGTTAATTTTGAGGATTATGCTAATTATGACAAATAAAATTTCGTAATATTGCTTGACAAACTGTCTCATAGCACGCCATATAGTCTGCCTCTATGGTAGAGGATGTTGTGAGTGTCTGTTTGACACTTTTTCACGATACAACTCCTCCAACCATCATATCGATGTAGCTTGAAGTGGACTTTTTATCATCCACACATCATACATAATCAACATTACTGAACCTAACTATATCAAGAGTGTCAGTTTGCCAATAAGTCAACATATGATCTTAGCTACCTTGAAGATAACTCATAAATTTCTTAGCCGCTTTCCAATGGCTAAGACCAAGATCACTTAAGTATCTTCCCAACACACCTACAACAAAAGCAATATCAGGTCGTGCGTATACTTGAGCATACATCAGACTGCCCACAAGTGACGCATAAGGAACGACTTTCATTTCATCTATTTCTTTATCATTTTGTGGACATTTGGCCTTTGAGAACTTTTCACCCTTCACTATTGGTGTCTTTCTAAGAGAACAAGAATGCATATTGAATCTTTTCAAGATCCGATCAATGTAAGTCTTTTGAGATAATCGAAGAATCCCATTAGCTCTATCTCGGAGAATTTGAATTCCAAGTACACAAAAGGCCTGACCAAGATCCTTGATATCAAAATGGCTAATAACAATTGTTTTGTCTCAAATAATAGATCAGTATCATTAGAAGCAAGTAGAATGTCATAAAAAAACAGTACTAAAAAAATGAAACTACTCCCACTGAAGTTCATATATATACATTGATCAACTATATTCTCCTTGAAGTCATTTGCAGTGACAACTATATCAAACTTGAGATACCACTATCTTGATGCTTGTTTTAACTCATAGATAGACTTCTTGAGTTTGCAAACTATGTATTCTTTACCAATTATGTTGAAACCAATTGGTTGGGTCATATAAACATCTTTATACAGATCTCCATTCACGAAGGCGGTCCTCACATTCATTTGATTGAGTTCTAAGCCAAAATGAGCAACTTTAGCCATGATGATTCGCAGTGAATCTTTGGTAGAAACCGGTGATAATGTTTTTTTGAAATCAATCCTTCTCTCTTACTATAGCCTTTAGCTACAAGTCTAGCCTTATACCTTTCTACTTGTCCATTTGAATCATGTTTGATTTTGTAAACCCACTTGCACCCAATGGATCTGCAACCTTTAGGTAGTTCAACCAACTCCAAAACTCCATTTTGTGACATGGAACTCAACTCATCTTCCATTGCATTCATCCATAACGCAGATTAAGGACTATTCATGGATTCTTAAAAATTGATTAGTTCAGTATTATCTCCCACATCGAACTCATGTTCTTGCAAATAGACAATATAGTCATCATGAATGGTAGGTCTACGTGTTCTTTGTGATTCTTGAAAACAACTTCATCATTCCCAGTATCAATGAATTCATCATGTGTTTGATTTTGAGATTCATCATGAGATTCTATTGGAATCTGTTCAATCAAAGGGTCATCAGTAGGAGCAGAAGCAACGGGTATAAGGATTAGAATGCGTTCTTCCTTAAATACAATTTCTCTTGACCCTTGACTTGAAGCAAATTTATTTTCAAAATAGACAGTTTTATCTGATTCAATAATTCTGGTCGTGTGAGATGGGCAATAGAATTTAGAACCCCTCGATCTGACGGTGTAGCCTATAAAGTAGCCACTAATAGTTTTCAGATTAAACTTCTTAGGTTATGAATTATAAGGCCTTACTTCTGCTTTGCATCCTCAAACATGAAAATGATGCAAGCTTGGTTTCTTACTTGACCATAACTCATATGGAGTCTTTGAGATTGACTTGCAAGGCACTTGATTGAAGATATAAGTAACTGTTCAACGCTTCACTCCACAAAAATTTAGGGAAACTATAATGAATCAACATACATCGCAACATATCAAGACATGTGTGGTTTCTTCTTTCAGCAATTCCATTCTGCTGAGGTATTCCTAGCATTATATATTTTGCTTCAATACTACATTCTTACAAGTATCTAGCAAAAGGTCCTAGATTTCTTCTACTCTTATCATAATGTCTATAATACTCTCCTCGTAATGCCCATAATACTCTTCACCTCTGTCAAAATTAACTATTTTGATTTTTTCCCCTTTTGAAGCTCAACATTTGTCTTGAATATCTTAAATGCCTTTAAAGATTCAGTTTTTTCACAAATAAGCTTAAAAGTGATAGAGTATTTATAACTACCCATAGTAGGTAGAATAAATGGTCCACATATATCAGTATGAATCAACTCCAACAATTTTGAGCACCTGTTTGTTTTGCTTTCCTAACCTTAGTGGTCAACTTTCCTTTAATATAATCAACACAAACAGTGAAATCTGAAAAGTCAAGATCCTAAAGTACATAATCTTTTACCAACCTCTCTATTCTATCTTTAGAAATATAACCTAAACATTTGTGCCATATAGAATATCTCAAATCCAACCTCATACGTTTGGAACCAACAACAGTATTAAGAGAAGAGGAAGAAGCAATAGTAACAACATCATTCAACTTAAGTTTGTATAAATTTTCACATAAAATTTCATTTCCCACCAAAAGAGATTCACGATACAAAGTCAATTTTTCAGTTCCAAAAAGTCCAAAATGGATACAGAAATCAAATTTCTCTTAATAAAGGGTAAATAAACGACATCATTAGTGAGGATTTATATGTTTCAGTAAGTACCTATTCAGAACTCCTGTGAATGTAAGTGTCTGTGATCTGTTGACACTAAGGTTGATGTGCTTGAGTTCTAGAATTTTGGTTGATGAATAAGAAGTAATCTTTTTGTATTTTGAGGTCTTAAAATTGAAACTTAAGAGTCATGAGCACTGGAATTTTGCTTATCACATATCTTTATCACATATCTGAGGTGAACAAACGCTGGCTTGCTCGGCTTTAAGTGGCATGATCTGAGGTGAACGAAGTTTGTGCGTTTCCTAGGGTAAAAAGTTATAGTAGAAACGAAAAGACAGTCACCAATTGACGCACCGCCACCGCTGATAAATAGTAAGTAATGCGTCAGCTCTCGGCTCTCGGCTCACAGTTTTCTTGCTTGCTTTCTTCGTAAAGATCTAGTTTTTGGGTCCGCAAGAGCTACCACTGATAAAATTGTATATGAGTTTACTGTAAATGTATGTTTTGTTTATGTTGTGGGATCTATAGTAGGTATGTCACAAGAAAACAAAACGTTCTTGAAGTTCTCGGTAATAAAAAAGGTACAATCTTTCTTGTGACTTGTATTCTAATAAGTAACTGCTTACCACCCTTGTTGTTAAGCGTATTGTTCTCTTTGTTTTCCCTTTTTCTTTGTCGTGTGTTGCTTGTTGCTCAGTTCCTATTAGATATCGCCTCCATCATTGTCGTTGCTCTGTGTCACCATTGTCTTGTTTCCTTTCCTGGTTGCTTCTTCGTCTAACACTGTTTTTCTTCTTGTCGAGACTTGAGTGTCGCCTCTTTAGCTCTTTTGCTTTTTGTTTTGTACCAAAGTCAGGGTTGATGAATGACGATGGTGATGTTTGTCTGTTGGCTGTGTCTATTGCTTTTAGCATAAGTAACCTTCACGCCTCTGACGACAATACGGTAAGTAATTGGTTTTCTTGAATCTCACTGTGAAGTACGGTAACTCGAAAAGAGACGGAAAAGAGGTGAGTGGCTTGTCATATATCTCTTTGGATCCCAACAAGCTATCACCTTTTCGAATTGTATACCTTACGTGTGGTGGAAGTCGACGATCAGAGCTCTGAAGATTAATTCACTGCTGCTGGTGACAGAGCATAAATTTTCTGTGTTTCAAGACAGTGGCGGAGGGGTGCAGACGATGATGTGACACTTAAGCTCTCTGACATCTGCTGACAACTCTGCTGCATCGAGCATCCTGACAAGTCTGGTAAGAACTCTGTTGTGAGTCCCGTTAGTTACCTGACGTTTCTTGGTTTTGCAATCTTTATTATCACACCTTGTTTTACTATTATTATTATTATTATTATTATTATTATTATTATGGTATTTTCTTTATTAATTATTATACTCATTATATATCATTCTTACTGTATTAATTTTGTGGTGGGGTCTGTTATGGTCACCATCAGGTGTGTGTATATATATATACTGCTAGTTTTTACGTATTTACTCTTTTAACCTGCATCATTGTTATCCTGTCACATATGCATGTGGGTCTACTGGAAACAACCTTTCTACAATGTAGGGGTAAGGCTGCGTACTATCAGGCCCCTCCAGATCCTACTTCACTGCGGGACTTCGGGGTATGATGATGATGATGTAATACCAAAAGATGTTTTGTATTCAACTGTAGTCTAATCGCCCCAAAAAAATCAACTTTGGCTTTGTCATCGTCTCCTATATACACATATTGCTCATAACTAGTCGGCCTTCTTCAACTTGTCAGTTTCTGCAAGGAATTCGTAACGTGAATTGTTGCTCCAGTATTTAACCACCAAATATTTAAGGGCATATCAATAACATTAGACTCTAAACAAACCATCACAAGACAATTACCTCTCTTCTCTAAGTGAGCTTTGAGTTTTCGACAATCAACTTTCTCGTGCCCAAAATTCTGAAAAAAGTTACACTTCCTTTTGAAAAAGTTATTCTCCTGATTGACAGAAGATGAGCCTGCCTGTCCACTTCCTTTAATATTAACAACTTTCTTATTGAAAGGATTTTGGTCACTTGAGCTATTAGAAGTGAACTTTCTCTTTTAAGAATTGTTGTGGTTTGTCATCATAGTGATGCTTCTTGCCCTTCCCTTTTTCATGACATCCTCTTCCTTGGCAAGAATAACAGTCATCTCCTCAATAGTCTGTTGCTCTTTCTGAGCATTTTAGCTTAATTTGATCGAATCAAATTTAGAAGGAAGAGTTCCCATCACAAACCATACCATGTAATCCTTACCAAGGTCCATATCTATATCCTTAAGCTTATGGCAACAACCCATGAGCTTGTCAATGTGAGCCTTAATTTCGCTTGCACCATCATAAATGGTGTGATGAAGCATGTTGAAGTACTCATTCTTCTTATTCTTTGAGAACTTCATGTATTTCTTTTTAATGGTAGCAAGAAAATCCTTTGCATTATCAGTCTCGAGAGTACTATCACGAATTGACTCATCCATGTGATACCTCATAATCATCAAACAACATCGGTTGGAGTATTCCCACTCATAGGATTTCCTTTCCTTCTCAATAGCATCATCAACGGGTTTAGGTGGTGGATCAATTCTCAAGGTCAAGTCCATTCGCATGATAGTCAAATTCATCATAAGAAATTCAACCCACTTCTTGTGGTTCGTTCCATTCAGCGTCAAGATAGCAGAGACTCTCAGATTGCTTAAAGCTAAATGAGAACCAAGAGCAATAACCATGATATGCATGTTAAAATAGCATCATCCAATTTGTGATCTTTTCTCAAAATTAATTATATCATTTATGCTAGAGTTTCTTAAACAAATATAAAACTCATTCACAGGTAAGAGGAATTTATTAAATATTACAACCAAATCATTAATATACTATCAAAAAGATATAAAAATTATACGGTTCATAATATTTCAATAAAATTTCTTTACCATATTAAGCATCCTACTAAGTAGGAATTATCGACATGATAATTAATTACCTGTATGGATCTTAACGTTATTTTAAAGGAAAACCACAAAATTTTAAACAAACATTAATATTTAAAAATTTCTCATCATAAATATTTTCACATGCTCAATTCTACAACAGGTAAAATTAAGCATTCACTATTGTCAAAAAATAATCATGTTTATACCACAATAAGATTAAAACAATTAGAATTATCAAATGAAAATTACTAATTATTCTTGTGCATAAACATATGGAAAAATAGAATTAAAAAATGGAGCAAAAAGATGAAAAAAAAGGTCCAAAAAGGATCTTGCACGTGCCCCCACACACATTGTGCAGATTTTTTTAATTTTGTATTAAAAAAAATAAAAGAGTCAGTAGGGTCAGGACAATGCCATCAGGGTCGTCCTTGACCCTGAGACAGGTTGGCTGGTCCGATCCGCAACTTCCTCTCCCGACTTCAGTTTTCGACGATTTTTGAGGCGTTTTCTTCCATTTTTTAAGCTCTAAGGATTTCCCATATCCATTTCAGCCAAAAATACTCCAAAATCTAAAAATATCAAACCCTTTTCGGCCATTAATGAAAACACAACTTTTCAAAATCTCAATTAAAAAACTATGATTCTTTTGTCCTGAAACAACAACAACCAACAACATTTTCTGAACCTTAACGGGTCATTTCGAAGTCATTTATGCCAAAAAACGATTTAAAATTTTTTTTGTACAAAAAACAAGCCCTAAAATTAAATGACTAAGGAGCTCTGATACCAATTGTTATACACAAATGCATTCATCAGCAATCACTAAACTAAGATCAACATTTTATTTAAAGCATTAACAACACAATGAGATTGATATACCTCCAATGCCTAGCATAGAGTCTTGGTACATTCTATCCATTTTTTACCATAACCTATCAAAATCAACATGTTGTGCAAGAGAGGAAGCTAATGGTAAAAGACCCAATATTATGTTTTTCACACCCACACACCATATGCACACAATCTTACCATATGTTATATCTTATAACATGTTCTACCCTAAGGGGTAGAAAAGGATAATTGTATCATTTCAAGGATGTTATGAACTATAGTTTAATGAGACAACATATAGTTATTAGGGTACTACCATGTGCATTAAATGTAATTAGTAAATTATTAACCATCTCATTATGGTTATGAAACATACATTAGGCAATTTGATTAATGGTCATACACATGGAATTAATGTTGCGATTATATTAGTCCACATATTTCTAACATATCGGTCATTTTTTTACGGATGAAAAGATTATCACGAGAATATTCAAAGAAATATTAAGATATAATACTTATATCTTTATAAATTTTGTATGTCATGCCATTATAAGTTATTTTACACATAAATAACTAATACCAAACATTTAATTTTACCAAACATCTTTAAATAAACAGTCGATATTATTCGTTTGTCAATTCAGCTATATTAATCCGCTATCAACTACCTGTCGATAAAATCAGCTAGTAGCTAATGTAATCCGTTGATTGTCACATATGATTATGATATTAAAATTCTTAATTTTTAATATAATGCAAATTTAGAATTATATATAAATATATTATGGAAAATAAATTATGTGATAACTAAATAATATCATAATAAATTTTAAAATGTAAATATTGAAATCGAAAGAAATATATAAAATTTTAATATACTTAACTCAAATCTAAATTTATCCAACTTTAAAATATTTTGATATGGAACTCTTTTTTTATATATAATAGCTAACAATGTAGAATTGATGCTTAAATTTAAAGAGCAACCATTCGATTCTCATTTTTCTATATTATGTTTATTCTATCACCTGAAAACGATATTTAATTTATTTTGTTGAATCTATATTTTTTTAATTTATCAATAATGTCTGAGTTAGATTGCATGTATTTAATTAATTCAACCTGAATTTTATTTGAATTTAAAAACTAACGATAATGTGTTTTCCTCTTTCAATAAAGTTTAGATTATTTAAATAATCATCTAACAAACCACTCACTGAACATAATTTTGTTAGCCCTTATATCACATGAAGTGTGTATAATTGTTTGTCATGTACTCTAATTTGGTCTACATTCTTTAGACAATTTATAAAGGTTGGAGTGAGTTGTAGTCTCTCATTTTTTCAATTCTCACCGTTAATAATTTTTTTAGAACTAATCGTGATATAAGTTTAATTTGTTTTATTTTGCAAATTAAAATAATGTTGCTTTATTTAATTAATTCTCAAGTTTTTAAAATTATTATTCCCAAACTATTAACCCTAGAGCGGATCAAAATTGTTATCTCTGCTATTAAATCACTCGAACCAGCCTAAGAACAACATTATCTTGAAGTATTTCCAACAGCTAATTGGTTCGAAATCTGAGTATATGATTTGGATTCAGGATTTGTCCAACAAAACCAAAAGCATAAGCGGATGTGGCTTCCTTAGCCCAATTGGCACAATGTATCCCTCTTGAAAAGAAGCCCACTTCAAGCTATTTAACACTGCGGCCATTTCCGCTCAGCTTATCGCTCGAGCTTCAAGTTCCCACTCCCATGGAACTTCCACTAGTCCATGAAATCTCTAAACCCAGTTTTAACACACCCAGCTCTTCACCTCCTAGTAAAATGCAAAACCTTGTACACTCTCAAGCAAATCCATGCCAATATAATAACAACCGGTCTCGCACTTCACACGTACCCACTTAGCAGACTTCTACAATCTTCCTCTGTCTTGGACATCACTTACACTCTCTCGATTTTCACCCACATACCAAACCCAACAGTTTTCCTCTTCAACATTGTCATTTCATCGCTTATCAATCACAGAGACTTAACTCACGTCGCATTCTCCTTATACAACCGCGTTCTTCTGTCTCGTACCTCCATTAAACCCAATTCCTTCACCTACCCATCCCTCTTCAAGGCCTGTGCTTCCCAACCGTGGGTGCGGTACGGTTTGGCCCTTCATACCCACGTCTTGAAATTTCTTGAACCCGAATACGATGGCTATGTTCAGGCTTCGTTGATCAATTACTATGCCAATTGCGGCAGGTTGGGCGTGGCTCGATACTTGTTCGATCAAATCACCGATCCTGATTTGCCCACTTGGAACTCTATCTTATCTGCTTATTCGCGAATTGATAGTGATAATGGAATGGTTGTTGAAGCCTTCGGGACCTTGGTTTTATTCAAAGAGATGCAGAATTCTCTCGTTAGGCCCAATGAGATTACCCTTGTTGCTCTGATTAGTGCTTGTGCCAATTTGGGTGCGCTTAGTCAAGGCGTGTGGGCACACGCTTATGTGGTAAAGAACAGCCTTAGGCTAAACCATTACATTGGTACAGCTTTAATTAGGATGTACTCGAATTGTGGTTGTTTGGAGTTGGCACGCCAACTGTTCGATCAATTGCCTCAAAGAGATAGGCTATGTTACAACGCAATGATTGGGGCTTTTGCAATTCATGGTTATGGGCACAGGGCACTTGATCTTTACGAGAAAATGAAGTTGGAGGGTCTAGCTCCTGATAATGTGACATTTGTTGTCACCATGTCTGGTTGCTCTCATGTGGGATTGGTGGAGAAGGGTTGTAAGATTTTTGAGTCTATCAAACAGGTATATGGTATTGAGCCAACGGTTGAGCATTACGGATGCATAGTTGATCTTCTAAGTCGAGCTGGCCGACTCAGAGAAGCAGAGGAGAGGGTGAAGGAAATGCCAATGAAGCCAAACGCAATAATATGGAGGTCTTTACTAGGAGGAGCAAGAGTTCATGGGAATTTAGACATTGGCGAGGTTGCACTTAAGCACCTGTTAGAACTAGATCCAAAAACTGGTGGGAACTATGTTCTTTTGTCAAATATGTACGCAGGCATTGACAAATGGGAAGATGTGAAGAGTATGAGGAAATTGATGAAACATCAGGGGATTACCAAAATGCCTGGAACTAGTTTGGTGGAGGTTGGTGGTGCAGTTCATGAATTTATCATGGGAGACAGGACACACCCATTTTTGGATGACATTCATTTGAAGCTTGAAGAGATTAGTTTCAGCCTACAGGAATATGGGCACAAGCCAAGCACAAAAGAAGTCTTATTTAACATAGAGGAGGAAGAGAAGGAAGAAGCTTTGTTGTACCATAGTGAAAGGCTTGCAATAGCTTTTGCTCTCCTGATGGTTGATTCCAATTGTCCTATTAGGATCATAAAGAACCTTCGTGTTTGTGGGGATTGCCATGCAAGTACTAAGCTTATATCCAAGATATATAGGCGAGAAATTATAGTGAGAGATCGGACTAGATTCCATCATTTCGCGGATGGAGCTTGTTCTTGTAAAGATTATTGGTGATGCTTGCATTTCTTTACAAACCACCACAACAATTGTTTGTATAATACAAGGGAATAAACTTTTAATGGCAAGTGACACAACTAAGGAGCAAATCAGGGTTGAATTACTTGCTTCGCAGCTGAAACAAGTTCTGAACTTGAGATATTGGCATCGGACTTTGGTTCATAATCTGTGAAGTAATTGTGAGTAAAAGTTGGGCCTATTCCAAGTGTTCTCACATGAGAGGATCTGCGTTTTAAGTTGTAACTCTAACCAAGTAAGATTTGGGATCAATTTTGCCCAAAAAGATCCCAGATGAATCACATTTTGATATAAAATCCAATGTTTGCGTATGATAGATAGAAGAAAACTCCAAATCCTAATTCCCACTAGCCTATCAATGCACCTTTAACCTGTTAAGAACTTAAAATTGCCTTCCTAAGTTCAAGAAACGAAAAATGGAAACGGACTGGGCTAATTTTGACCCTACACGGCTTTAACTTAATTCAAAGTTTGATCAAATTTGATTCATGTTTTAAAATGATGTTGAATTATTTGGTGGCGCTGAAGTTGAATCTTAGATTGGCCTCTCAAGTTTGAGTCTTCCCCAAATTTTGATCAATTTAGATTTGATTCGTTGATTTCAAATTAAATTAAATGGGAGTAAAAATGTGAATCCTATTTATAACATATATTTACAAAATCTTTATACTCACACGTTTTTTTTTGTGAAAACGAAAGAACCTGCGGCTGCTATCCTTCATATATGGACTGGGTAAACCTCTGGATTGACACAATAGCTTGCAAATTAAGTCAACCGAGTTCTTCGCACTAGACAAGCCCTGTACGACAGACTTGATCAAGAGAATATAAGTAGAGAGGATTTGAACACAATACCTTTTGGTCCCATGCCCCCCACTCCATCAACTCGACACTCAAACTATTAACCCTGTTTATAACATATAAATTACAAAGTCTTTACATCCACAAAGTTAAAGATTTAAAATTGTAGGTAAATGAGATGAGCCAAATGATTAATTAAAAGTTTAAATTCATCTGTTTTCTTTTTAATAATTGGGAGGGTAGATAAATGCATTGATCCTAACACTAAATTTAAATTATTAATTCATTACATAATTTATTTAAAATATGTGATTTATAAATTAATTTCCATATATTTAATTATTCACGCAATATCACTAATTATACTCTTACAAAGAAAAAACATGACATAGCATGACGATAAGTTGACATCATTTGTAATGTACGGAAATTAATATGAAGGAAAGCACAACAAAAGCATGTCTGTATCTTTATGTGGGTTGAGCTTCAATCACACGAGCTTAAAGTTGTTAGCTCGGTTTGGGTAAATAGGGCAGGCACAGAGGTAGGAATGAATAAGATGAAGAAGGAATGCCATCCGAGTTAGGAGATGATAAGAATGTACCAGTGGAGATGAAAGCAGAATTATTGGAAAGGACGTCTTGTTGATTACATTTAGAATATGTTATTATTATTAGGAATAATATATCCAATCGCGTTTATTTTAAAGCATCACGTGATATAACTCACAAGCACCAAAAAAAAAGAAGAAGGTGTTATTCTCTATAGCAAAAATCAAATCGTATAAAAAGCAAACATATTGAAATTTGTCTGCCATAGAAATGGCCAAAAAAGTTACGTATTCAATTAAATTCACTCTTTACAGTTGGCTAATGGTACTCGACTTGTTGGTTTCCATGAGATTCAGGATCAGTTTTTGACTCATTTCCAGAATACTATAGAGAGTTCTAAATCCCTTCCTTTTTCTCAAGAGTTTGTAGCTTCTCTCTTTCCAATTCTTCTTCCTACTAGTCTTACCAGTCCTCTTGTAGCTGAGGTTTCTGAACAAGAGATCAGTGAGGTCATCCATTCTTTCAATCCAAACAAGGCCCCAGGCCCTGATGGGTTTAATGGCCATTTTTTCAGCCAATCTTGGTCCCTTATTGGTCTGGATGTCACTATGGCTATTAAGAACTTCTTTGAGCATGAGAAACTTCTTAAGGAGCTTAACTTAACCTTCATCTCCCTCATTCCTAAGACAACTCAACCAACCACAGTGCAAGATTATAGACCCATCTATTGTTGTAATTTTCTCTATAAGGTCATTGCTAAGCTCTTAGCTAATAGAATCCGTTCTGTTCTTCCCCACCTTATCAGCCATAACCAAAGTGCTTTTGTTCCAAATCGTCGCATAGGTGATAATGTTATGTTGGCTCAGGAGATTCTTAGAAATTATCACCTTACCAATAGCCATAAGCGCTGTGCTTTCAAAATAGATCTTGCTAAAGCTTATGACACTATCCATTGGGAGTTTCTTGTTACTGTTCTAGAATCAGTAGGTCTTCCGAGGCAATTCATTGCTTGGATTAAAGAATGTATCCTGACCCCGTCTTACTCAATTCTCATTAATGGTCACCCCTCCAAGTTCTTTAGAGGTCAGTCGGGTCTGAGGCAAGGTGATCCTTTATCCCCTTTCCTTTTCATTTTAAGTATGGAAGTTCTCTCTAGAGGGTTGAACAAAGCACTAGATGGTCATCCTTCATTCCATTACCATTGGAGATGTAAATCTCTTAAAATTCACCATCTTCTTTTTGCTGATGATCTTATGCTTTTTTGTCATGCTGATTTGGAATCAGTTACTGCTTTGCTAGACTGTCTTAGGACATTCTCTAATTTGTCTGGTTTGGAACTGAATCACAACAAGAGCCATTTTTTCTTATCTCCTGAGTCGATGTTTCTAACTCCCCAAATTGAACTGCTGTCTGGTCTGAAGAGAGGTAGGCTTCCCATTAAATATTTGGGTGTCCCCCTCATTACTGGAAGGTTGACCCGTAGAGACTGTAGTTCTCTAGTGGAAAAAATCGAAGCTAGGATCAACAAGTGGACTACCAAAAGTCTCTCCTATGCTGGTAGGCTTCAGCTGATTATCTCAGTGCTTTCCTCCTTTCAAGTCTATTGGTCCTCCATGTTCATTTTACCTTCTTCCATCCTTAAGGAGATAGAGGTTAAACTTAGGCATTTTCTTTGGTAAGGGCAGCTATACTCCCATTCTAGTGCTAAGGTTAAATGGTCAGACATTTGTGGGACAAAAAATGAAGGTGGTCTAGGGATTAAACACTTACCTACTTAGAATACTGTTCTTATGGGAAATAGGATTTGGATTTTGTTTCATGACCCTGAAGCTCTCTGGGTAAAATGGGTACACTCTATTATTCTTAGGAGAAGGTCCTTTCCGAGTATTCTTCCTACTAGTAATAGTTCTTGGAGTTGGCGAAAACTTTTAGCTGTGAGGGACAAACTAGGGAACCAATTCAGAATAAGGATTGGCAATGGAGCTTCTACCTACTTTTGGTAAGATCCTTGGCACCCGAGAGGTATTCTCCAGTATTTCTCTACTGCTAAAGCCATTAATGGTTCTGAGCTCAAAAGGATAGCCACAGTTTCAGAGGTAATCAACAATAGCAAGAGGTTATTGGTGATACATTAGGTTTTCTGCCTCCACTCTCATATCAACCGAATAGCTCTCAACAAGATAAATTGGAGTGGTTGGTCGGGTCTGTGCACTGCCATGTCTATACAAACTCTTCAGCCTATTCTTTTCTGAGACCCCCCCAACAAAGAATCCCTTGGCATACACTGGTGTGGCACGCAAAGAATAGCCCCAGATGTTCCTTCATCCTTTGTATGGCTTTTTGTGGTAAACTACAGATTAAAGACAAACTTTCTTACCTAAAGATCCCCAATCATTGCTCTTTATGTCTCAATGCAAATGAATCAGTAGCTCATTTTATTTTTTAACTGTCCTTTTTCCAAAGTAGTTTGGACTTATTGCCTGGCCTATTTTCAGATCTCCATCCCACCTCATCTCAACCTCCATACAATTCCTTCTTGGCTTAATTCCCCTCATAATCTCAGCTCTGCCAATCAACATTTCCCAATTTTCCTTTCAGTGGTAGTCTATTTTATGTGGAAAGAAAGGAATTCAAGGACCTTTAAAGATGAAGCTATGGGGGTGGATAGAGCAAAAGCTAGAGTTCTCACCCTAGTTCAGGAGCATCTCAGAGTACATACCGAGGGTAGGTAAGGGCATGAGAGGTTTTTACTACTAACTTCCTTGAGCAGGTTTTGTTTCAGGTTTTTAGCAGTGAAGCTTGGGGAGGTTGGCTGTTAGGTCTCCCTTATTGGCAAGGCAGGAGCACACTCTACACTCTACAGAGGCAATAGGAAAGTCAAGTGGTGCAGCCCCTAAAACCCCTCCACATGCTGCAACGAAGGTCTTCCTCTTTCAGGAAGGTTGTGAGGAATTTCTGTCCTCTCTTCCGCTGTTTAATTTTAGCTGGCCCCCAATGTTTCCCCCACAGTTTTTGGAGGGTGTTTTTCGAACTTGAGGGTAGGATTAGGTTGTAGTCTCTTGAATGAAGGTTTTTCTGCACTTGAGTTGGAATCTTTGTTTGGTTAGCTTTGTGTTGTTTAGGTCTTTGGTTCTATTACAAGATCAAGCTAGTTTTGCTTTGTTGGCTAGTTTGGACTTGAGTTTGTAGTTTGAACAAGCTATAGTTGTACATATCTTTCTTTATTAATATATTCCTTCTGATTTAACAAAAAAAATTACACCAAATTTTCATAAATTCACCAAAATTTTTGAAATACCTGAAATATTATCAAAATTGCCAAATCCCATTTTAATCGCGTTAATAACTTAATTATACCAGAAAAAATCATGAATGCATGTACAATCATATTAACGAGCAAAAATGTGCATGTCATATTTAACTTAAATAAGATATTCATTTTCTAGTTTCTCAGTAAATTCTCATATTCATTATTCAAGTCTTATTATGTGTAATGGGATGTTACAATTCTCCCCTCATAGAAATTTCGTCCTCAAAATTCTTATCTGATTGATCGAACAGGTAGGTGTATGGTTTCATCACATGCTCTACCATTTCCCATTTTGCAATATCTCTCGAATAATTTCTTCCACTTGACTATAGTCAATGGAATCAATCGGTTTTCCAGTTACTTATTCTGATATCACATAATCTTGTCTGTTTCCTCAATATATTTCAGATAACTCAAAATTTTCACTTCTAGTGCCGACATTACATTTGGGTCAGTTCATTTCATTATTTCTTATGACACTCACATATCACACTTTATCCATGTAAGACATCTTTGTCGGTGTTACAAACTTATGTTAATGGTCCTTTTCTTACAAAACTTTCATATGGAAAATTTTATGTCGGGCTTAACTCACCTTTTTTCTAACCTGAGAACACCTTGGCAAGGTGATACTCTCAGAAACAATTCATCCTTTGCTTGATAATTCACATCTCTTTAGTGTTAATACACTTAACTCAT
>JANITX010156992.1:0-15443 GCA_027564395.1 Erythroxylum ulei
TAAATTACTGTTTTTGCCGCGTATACTGAATAGTTTCAAATGGGTCAAACAATAGTTTTTCAAAAAAAAAAAAGAAGAAGGTGCAAATGTTTTACTGAGTGCTACCGACTGATGTAGTACGCCACCCTCGCCGGGCACGGACTCGGATATCACCAACGATATCGGGTTCGGGTCACTCGGGAGTGGGGTGTTACACTAAGATTTATGGAAGAAGAAGGTATTGAGAACATCTAAGACATACAGTTTATTAGGGTTTAGACTAAATAGAGCTTCCTCAATATTAGCTTTTGTGAAGATTTAGTCAAAAGATCTATTTGATCACAAGTAATTGGTTGAGTATATTGGTATCTGATAAGCATCTGGTAGGTGAACCAAAGAGAGATTTGAAGTAGTCAATTGCATGGTTTAGCATCTCAACATAATCATCGATTACTCTACCATCCTTACTAGTGATGGAAGGAATTCTATTTACATTTTTTTCTTGAGATAAGAGACCTACAAAAGTAAGTAGTATTAATGTCACCACTCTTTAAACATAAGACCCTTAATTTCCACTTGATAAATGAGCAATGAGTTTCAAATGCTTTAATGTAATTCCTCGTATCTTGGTTCTCATTTGATAGTCTAGATGACTCTCTAAGAGAAACGTAAAGTGCATTTTTCCTTTTATAAAGAATCTCTTTGGCATTTTCTAGGTCATTGTTTGTATTATTTTAGTTGTTGAATTTTAGTCTTTTTTGTTTTTTAAATCTTGTCAACTTCTTAAAAATTTAAAGGATTTATTGACTGTGTCTTAAAATCCTTCAACATAAAAAACAAATTATACGACCTGAACAAAGATATTTATCTTTGAGTTCTTATCAAGTTATTTATCTTTTTAGGAGTATAATTATAGCAAAGACTATTATTGAAAATAGGTTTGCCATTTTGAAACCTCTTAAGCCATAGATAGTTAACAAGGGCCTTATCTAACTTTTTTCTTATAGAGCTTACTCCTTTTTATTTATTGCTCTAGGTAAAATAATTGACTTCTAGTTTGAGATATATAACTTTTAAGTTTAATAGGCAGGATTTGAACTCCTCAAAAAGCATCGTGAGATACAAATCCCCTTCTACTTCAAAGGTAAGTAAACTGTAATTAAAACCCCCATGATTAATTAGGGAATCAGTATGAATTAGGGCAAGTTCTTTAAGGATTTCAAAAGCAATGCTCTTTGAAAAGCAAAGTTGGAGGCATATATGAAAAACATACATATAATTCATACTTCTTGTATTTTCATATATAAATAGATGCATTAATTAGTTAATTATGAAGGGTTTATGAATCTTAAACTTATCAAGGTTATAAGCTACCATAATTCAACCATAACTTAGTACATTTCTTAGCTCTTAGTTTGGTTTCTAGAAGTCCAATGTATATATGCTTAATGTTTAAGTAGTAAAAAAAACAATTGGTTGTTATTGATACCCCTTGTATTCCAAGCTAAAATGGATATTAAGGAGATTTAGAGGAAATACTAGCTCTCTTAGACTTTGTTTTGTAGTCCAATTTCCTCCTTTCAATAATGTTGGAATCTTTTTAAGTAGGATTAGTTCCTCTATTAAGAAATACCTTAGATGGAGGCAATACATGTAATGGAGAATTTCGATTGCCATTAAATTGGAGGTTAGGTTGAGTCGAATCATTATTTAGGTCATTTTGAAGGAGATTATAGTTTTTTGTTGACATTTCTTAAACATCTAGTTTTGGTATATTTGAAGTAATACTTGTTTAATGCTTTAATTCACTATTATCAAAAGACTTTAAGAAGTTTTGTGCACATTAACCTATGGTGGTGTTAGAAATTCTCTACTAAAGTGCTAAGTTTCAAGTGTTAAGTGAGATAAGCTAGAAGGCCTAGGGAGACTCTGATTGTATGAGTCTAAAGTTAGAGTAAGGTCCTTCATAGCTCCCTTCAATTCTTAGTAGTCTCTTTTTCCAAAAATCTTCCTAGTAAGAGAAGATTTCTTTCTATAAAGCTTAGAATGGGGTCTTTATAATATGTTAACTTGACCAAGTCCTTAAGTAGTCCCTCCTTTTCATTCAATCCACAAAGAGGGATGGAATTAGGTAGCTCACTTTTCAAATTAACCTCAATATAGAGACTAGCATAACCATTTGTTCTCATAGATTTTTCTGGAAAAATTAAACTTTCATTAAAGAGGAAAGTCGTTATAAGTACATAGTACTATATATTTCAAACTAAGAAGGTTGGGCCTATATTGATCTCCATTTTTCTGACTAACATAGGATATATCTATCATGAAATATAATTCGCCATATTTACCCTTGGCTTTAACCTTTCTATTATTTTCTTGCTTCAAAAGCTGAGTTCTCTTAATCATAAAACTTTTACCACTTAAATCACATATTGTCTCTTTTCTTTGATTGACCTAGGAGTAGTATCTCTAGAAGCCAGACTGTGGGGGATCTTAATCTTCTTAAATTCCTTTACTTGTAGCTTAATCCTCAATTATAATGTGCTCATCATATGATAAGCTTTTGCTGTTACTCCTTTCTTTTTAGTACTTAACTTAATCCACAATTATTTTTCCTTGCATGCTTATCATTTATAGTTTGTACCTCTCTATATCCTCTTTCCTACTTGGCTTAGTATTGACTCTATAAGATGATGCTAATTGATTATTGGATGTTTTAGCTTTAAACTAATAGAGAAAAGTTTTTCATCACTTTCATTGATGATTTTTCACGTTATGGATATATTTATTTGCTTCATGAAAAATCTTAGTCTGTAAATACTTTAAAAGTATCTATAATTGAGGTAGAAAGGCAATTAGATATAAAAGTGAAAATTGTCTGATCTGATAGAGGTGGTGAATATTATGGAAGATATAGTGAAAGTGGACAATATCCTAGCCTATTTGCTAAATTTCTTGAAAAGCGAGATATATGTGCTTAATATACAATGCCAAGTACACTACAACAAAATGGTGTAGCAGAAAGGCGCAATCGTACCTTAATGGATATGGTTAGGAGTATGATGAGTCATTGTTCTCTACCATCATCATTGTGGATGTATGCATTAAAAACTGCCATGTATTTATTAAATAGGGTTCCTAGTAAAGCAATTCCGAAGACACCTTTTGAATTGTGGACAGGTAGGAAACCTAGTTTAAGAAACCTACATATTTGGGGTTGTTTGGCAAAAGTACGGATATACAATTCCCATGAAAGGAAATTGGATTCAAGAACAACTAGTGGTTTTTTCATTGGTTATCTAGAAAAGTCTAAAGGTTATTAATGTGTGTGTTTTTACTTATTGAGTGTTAATATTTTTATTTATGTTTGTGGTACTTTTCTTTCTTGGTTTAGTAGTTTAGTTTAGTTTTTAGGCAAGTTTGATGTTTTGTTAAGTGTGAAGGAACAGGGGAGTAAAATTATAGAAGTTGGTGAAGGAAACAAGGAAAAATGCATCTGGTGCGATCGTGAGGCAGAATGATGCGAGCACAACCAATATGCGATTGCAAGTCACTTTAGTGCGAGCGCAATCGGGTTGTGATCACAAAGGGGAGCAAAACGATAGAAGTTGGCGAAGGAAACAAGGAAAAATGCATCTGGTGCGATCGTGAGGGAGAATGATGCGAGCACAACCAATATGCGATCGCAAGTCACTTCAGTGCGAGTGCAATCAGGTTGCGATCGCAAGTTACCAGGGTGCGATCGCAATATCAAATGATTTTCTAGAGGTAGTTTGGTTGTGATCATAAGTTCTAAGTTACGATCGCGACATAAAAAGACTTAAGCAAAGCATTCGGGTACGATCGCAAGTGTCATGGTGCGATCGCAACTCACAACTTCAAGGGTGATTCCAACATTTTGTCACATGTTTAAATGAAGGGTGAACGGTTAAAAGAAGTCCTCAATGTGTGAGAACATGGTAGGAGCTGTTAAAATTTAGTAGAAGTGGACAATCACGAGGGAACAGAGAAAACGCAATATTAAAAAGAGAAGAGGTACGAAGAAACGGAGGGGAGGAAAAAGAAGGAAGAAGATAGAGGATAGGAGCTCTATGAAGCTTGTAATTCAGGGCATATGAACATTTGTTTTCCTTTCAATTTATTTTCAGTTTGTTTATGATGTGTGCTTTCTAGTTTCTTATTCAAAGATTGTTTCACCCTCTATGGTGAATCTTGTTTCCTGAATTTCTGCTATTTATGGTTACTATTCTTATGAATAGTTTTTATTAGATCTTAATGAGAATTGAGTTCTTTTAGAAAAAATAATACAAATCTAACTTGCATACTAAGAGATTAGTGTCCAAGTTTTATTCTTTGAAAGTTATGCGGTTCGTCTCTGTTTTATTATCCAAATTGAGAGATTTGCATTACGATAAAACTGAGTAGGTAATTCAGACTTGAGAGAGAAGAGTTACTCCTTAAGAGACTTGGGGGAGTGGGATAAAAGAATTTAGATTTACTTATTAGGAGTTGAAACAATTTTTGGAACTTTTAATCTTGTGAATTCATGAGAAGCAATTCTTTTTCCGTATAGATTAGTTTTGTCTTGGTAGTTTTAACATAGTTGATTTATTTTATATCATTTTCAACTTCTAGATCTTTTATTATTACCTTAAAAATATGGTAAGAATTTAATTGGTGCTTAGTATAAATCCTTATGGGAACGATAACCGTACTACAATAACCTGTACGCTTGCGATCGGGATCCGAATGCATTTCTATTTATAACTCATCAAGTTTTGGCACCATTGATGGGGATTTATTTAACATCATTTTTTTAATTTAATTACAGGTTGATTTAAGTACTTCATTTCTTTGTAGGTGTATGTCCGGGAGAAAACAAAAAATTCTACGAAGCCTTTAGATGAATTTCACAATGAAGTTACTCGTATGGAAATAGTTCTATGATAAGCTTCTGAAGACACACGTGAGATTGAAGCTGAACTTCCGAAAAATATCATGGCAGAGGAACAAAGGACATTGATGGATGTAGTTAGGCCTGGATTTCATCCAAATCAGTAAAGTGTGACAAGACCTGCTATGACAGTGAATAATTTCGAGATCCAACTAGCTCTGTTGCAGATGTTACAAGCAATAATACAGTTTTATGGGTTAGCAAATGAAGATCCAAATACCCATATCTCAAACTTCCTGGAAATTTGTGACACTTTCAAGTACAATGGAGTAACTAATAATGCAATACGTTTACGGTTATTTCCATTCACTCTGAAAGATAAAGTTAAGGTATGGCTAAATTCTCTTCCATTAGAGTCCATTACTACATGGACTGAGTTAGCTCATGCTTTTCTATCTAAGTATTTCCCGTTAGCCAAAACAACTAAGATCATTAAGGAAATCACCAACTTCCAACAATAAGATGATGAAACTCTGTATGAGGTGTGGGAAAGGTTCAAAGAGTTACAACGAAGTTGTCCTCACTACAATTTACCTCATAAATTATTGCTTCAAACCTTTTACAATGGAGTTAACACCACTACTCGAGGTATAGTTGATGCAGCTACAGGAGGATCTTTAATGAAGAAGACAATGATGCAACTTATGATTTATTGGAAGAAATGGCAGCTACTAATGCATTATGGGCATCAGATAGATCTCAATCAGTAATAAAAGAGCAGAAGGGGGTTTTGTCTCTAGATCTAGTAACTACATTACAAGTCGAAGTTGCAAACCTTGTGAAACAAATTAGCAGTTTCACATTAAGTTAATCAGTGACAGCAGTTCAAAGTGTATGTGAATCATGCAGTCAGCAGGGGCGCTTCACAAATGAGTGCCCATCAGTTGGTACAACTGAGCAAGTCAATTTTGTGGGGAATAACCGTCTAGGGAACAACCCATTTTTAAATACTTACAATCCTGGATCACAAAATCATCCTAACTTTTCATGGAGTAACAACAACAATACAGTGGGAGAGTAATGAAAACTTCAACTTAGGAATCCATTCGAGGCTAAAATGGAAAATTTTATAGAGATGATTGGAAATAAGCCGAATCAACAAGATGAATCACAACAGAAGTTAGAAGTAAAGGTTGATCAAATAGCAAAAAATCACTCTTCATCAATTCATAATTTGGAGGTCCAAATGGGGCAACTGGCAACTACTCTCGCTCAACGGAACCTTGGCGGTTTCCTGAGTACCACAGAACCAAATCCAAAGGAGTCTTTGAAGGCTATACGACTAAGGAATGGTAAGGAGCTAGAAAATCATGAAAATAAAAAAGGTAGCAATCGCACGGAAGAAGGTTGTGATTGCAAGCCTTTTGATGATTAGCAGAGGGATTTGCAAAGATTCGGTTGCGATGGCAGGTCTCAATGGTGCGATCGCACGTAGCCTGAAATAGGTAAAAACAAGCAAGCTAAAGTAGGTAAGTATGTACCACCTGTTCCTTTTCCTCAACAACTTAAGAAACAACAGTATGATAGTCAGTTTGTCTCATTTCATGAAAAGTTAAAAAAATTGCAGATTAATCTTTCTTTTGTGGAGGCATTGGAACATACGCCCGAGTATGGTAAATTTCTAAAAGATATCCTAACATATAAAAGATCACTAATTGTTAATGAGACTATGCAAGTTCTAAAAAAATGTAGTTCAATTATTTCTATCGTTATTCCTTCAAAATTACAAGATCCTGGTAGTTTCACAATTCCTTGTGTAGTTGGTGATATACAATTTAACAAATGTTTGTGTGATTTAGGTGCAAGTATAAACTTGATGTCCCGTTCAGTTTTTCAGAAATTAGGTCTTGGAGAGGTTAAGCGGACATCGATGGTGTTGTAACTAGCAGATTAATCAATTAAGAGGCCGTTTGGGATTGTGGAAGATGTGCTCGTTAAAGTGGATAATTTTATAATTCCAGTGGATTTCATGGTTTTGGATTTCGAGGCTGATTCAGAATGCCCATTGATTTTGGGTCGTCCATTCCTCTATACAGATAAAGCTTTAGTAGACGCCTATGGGGAGAAACTTATATTGTGCATTGGTGAAAAGAAAGTGGAATTTTGTATAAGGACGACCATGAAGCACCCCATGGATAATGTGGTTTGTATGAAAGTTAATGTTGTGGATGAATGTGTGTTGAGTATGAAGGATAGTAAGGAGAAAGAAGTCTCTTTTGATCCAGATATAGAGATTATTGGTGAAAGTAAGGGTAAACAAGAAAGAATAGAGAAGTTACTGCGAGAAACAAATCCAGCTCCACCATCCATTGTACGTCCACCAGTTTTAGAGTTGAAACCATTGCATAGTCATTTGAGGTATTCATTTCTTAGGGAAGGGGAAACCCTACTTATTATTGTTTCCACTAATTTGACAAATGAGTAGGACCAACGGTTGGTGGAGTTGGTAAGAAAGCATGTTAGAGCTGTGGGATGGTAGATTTCTGATATAACAGGAATTAGCCCCGACGTAGTGATACACAGAATTTACTTGGAATAAGGAAGCAAGTATGTTAGAGAACGACAGATGCGAATAAATCCAAACATGAAATAAGTCGTAAAGAAAGAGGTTGTCAAATTATTGGATGTAGGCATTATCTATCCTATGTCAGATAATGAGTGGATAAGTCCAATTCAGTGTGTAGCAAAAAAAGGAGGTATGACTGTCATTAGAAATGAGGAAGAAGAAGCTATCCCTACAAGGACAGTAAGGGGATGGAGAGTGTGCATTGATTTCAGGAAGTTGAACATTGCTACAAGAAAAGATCACTTCCCGTTACCATTTGTGGATCAAATGGTGGAGTAAGTATCAGGTTATGCTTTTTGTTGTTTCCTAGATGGATATTTAGGTTATAATCAAATTTTTATCTATCCTCACGATCAAGGGAAGACCACATTCACATGCCCCTATGGAACGTTTGCGTATAGTAGAATGCCTTTTGGTTTGTGTAACGCTCCAGCAACGTTTAAGCGGTGTATGACGACAATTTTTGCTTATTTAGCGGAGGATTTTATGGAAATATTTATGGATGATTTTTCAGTGTTTGGTGATTCGTTTGATACAGGTTTGCAAAATCTAAGGAAGGTGCTTGCACGATGTGAAGAATCAAGTTTAGTTCTTTACTGGGAGAAATGCCACTTTATGGTAAATGAGGGCATAGTACTTGGGCATACAATTTCTAGCAGGGAAATTGAAGTTGATAGGGTTAAGATCGAAGTGATAGCAAAGTTACCACCTCCTACAAATGTGAAAGGAGTTCGCTCATTCTTAGGACATGCCAGGTTCTATAGAAGATTTATTCAAGATTTTTCCAAAATTACTCGATCCTTAACTAATTTACTTGTGAAAGATGCACCATTTGATTTTAATGTTGAGTGTAAGCAGGCTTTTGACACTCTTAAGGCAACTCTCACGAAAACACCAGTGTTGGTAGCCCCCAATTGGTCATTACCATTCGAGGTGATGTGTGATGCAAGAGATCATGTTGTAGGATGTGTACAAGGACAAAGGAAGAATAGGAAACTACATGCGGTCTACTATGCAAGAAAAACATTATTAGGAGCTCAATTGAATTACACAACGATTGGGAAGGAGCTTTTAGTAGTGGTTTTTGCATGTGAGAAATTTAGATTATACCTACTTGTTGCCAAAACAATAATCTTTTCGAATCATGCAGCATTGAGGTATTTATTTAACAAGAAAGATGCAAAGCTAAGATTAATTCGTTGGGTGTTGTTATTGCAAGAATTCGACATTGAAATTAAGGATTAAAAGGGAGCTGAAAATGTGGTGGCAGATCACTTATCTCTAATCGAACAAGAGAATATTACAGACGATCATTCAATTCGAGAAGAAGTTTTAGATGAGCAAAATTTCCTTATTTAGCAGCTGGAAACCCCATGGTATGCAGACATAGTCAATTGTGTGGTAAGCGGTATCGTTCCTTCCGAGTAGTCTTATCAACAAAGGAAGACGTTCTTAGCAAATGTTAAGCATTACCATTGGGAAGAATCGTATTTATTTAGAATTTGTGTTGATGGATTAATTCGGAGATGTGTTTTAGAAAGTGAGATGCTCTCTGTGCTAACTCATTGTCATGATTCACTTTATACAGGACATTATAGGGGAAATAGAACTGCAAGTAGAATCTTGGAATGCAAATTTTACTGGCCAATGTTGAACCAAGATACGGGGGAGTTTGTACAAAGATGTGACAGATGTCAAAGAACGGGAAACATCTTAAAAAGAGACAAGATGCCACAATCGAGCCTATTGAAGGTTGAGATGTTTGATATTTGTGGAATCGATTTCATAGGACCATTTCCTACATCATATGGAAACAAATACATATTGGTGGGAGTAGACTGTATCTTCAACGAAAGCCAATGCTAGCTTAAGTAATGATGGAAGGGTGGTGACAAAATTCTTAAAAGGATTGTTCGTGAGATTTGGGGTTCCATGTGCTCTAATCAGCGATGGTGGTTCTCATTTTTGTAACTCCAAGCTCGAACTTTTGTTTAAACGACGCGGTGTGCAACATAGGGTGGCAACACCCTATCATCCATAAACAAGTGGGCAAGTGGAAGTGGTCAATAGGGAGTTAAAACAGATTCTGGAGAAAACAGTGAACAGGGTAAGGAGATATTGGGCTATGAAGCTTGACGATGCTTTATGGGCGTATCAGACAGCTCTCAAGACACCTATTGTAACAACTCCTTATAGACTTGTTTGTGGTAATGCATGTCATTTGCCTATGGAACTTGAACACAAGGCATACTGGGCTATTAAAACTCTTAATATGGATGGAAAAGTGGCAGGGGCTAAAAGATTGCCACAATTGCAAGAGCTAAAGGAGTTACGTTTCACAGCTTATGAGAATGCCAAGTTATTCAAAGAGCGAACCAAGAGATGGCACGACCAGTATATTAAAGATAAGCATTTCAAAGAAGGAGATTTTGTTTTGTTATATAACTCTCGACTAAGGTTATTTCTAGGCAAGCTAGGTTCAAAATGGTGTGGGTCGTTCAAAGTCATCACAATTTATGGGAATGGAGCCTTAGAACTTGACAATGCACGTGGTGAGAAGTTCAAGGTGAATGGGCAAATATGTAAGCATTATCTTGGAGGTCTTATTCATAGACCTAAAGAGGTAATGGCTTTTAAATTTAACCCTTGAAAGATAGGTTTCGGTCATGCTAAAAGACCTTAAAATTAGCAAGTGTGTGTGGTAGGGATAAATAAAATATAAAGTGTTTGTTTGGTTATTTGTTTAGAAGTTTTTTGGTAGGAAACTCAAGTGGTGAGATCGCAAGCTACTGCAGTGTGATCACAACTGTGTAATAATTCTTGGAGGCTTCGGTTGTGATCACAAGTTTCTAAGTTGCGATCGCGATAGAAAAAAGATTTATGAATACTATTTAGGTGCGATCGCAAGTTTCTAAGTTGCAATCGCGATAGAAGATAACTTGTGCTTACTATTCGGGTACGATTGCAAATCATTAGGGTGCGATCGCAACCGTGGCATTATGTTGCAGGTCCAGCTAGGATGCAATCACAAGACACTAGGATATGATCGCAAGCCGATCGCACTTCACGAGGTAACGTTCAAAATTTAAATCCCTTCTCCGTTTCCAACCTAAATTTATGAATCTTCAATTACTTTCACGTCTCCTTCACCTATTTAAACGTATTTTAGAGGAGTTTCCTTGTGCTATTCTCATCTTTAAACCCTATTTTTGAAAGTTTTGTGATGAAGGAAAGCAAGAACACCATTCCCTTCAACATATCCTTCAACCAAATCAACTATTAAAGAGGATGTCAATAGGAAGGATGGTAGCATCAAAGTCTAACAAGAAGGGAAAGGCAGTGAGACAGTTGATGCTTGATCTCTTGGCGCAATACTCTGCCCCTTTTCCAGTCTTCTCACATAAGGAAGGAAAGAAGTATCAAAATTTGAAAAAGAAAAGAATTATTGTTCCAAGGTACTTTGATTGGGAGACGGTGACATAACTAGGTGTGAAAGAAAATCTTCTAGCTATGGCCGAGCGATTGGTATGGTTGAGGTTGATTATGGGCAAATGGGAGATTTATGAGGAATTAATACACGAATGTTATACAACTTTGGTAGTGGAAGGGACGAAATTCACAAAATTGAAGTTTAGGCTGGGCGGACAAAAATGGGAGATGGATGCTTCAATGTTGGAAAATTTATTTGGGCTACCACAATTGGGATCGATTAACCCAGCTAGTGAATTTTCTCTGGGAGATTTCTAGAGGACAATTACAGGGGGGACATCAAAATATGTCGCTTATAACGCCACAAACCTACTCATTCGGGATGCCTCGTTGATCCTTCTTTATAAATTCATGGCGGTATCCATTTTTAGTAGGGTGGAGAGCAATAAGGTATCAAGTCAGGAACTACATACTCTGTGGTGTACTTCTAACAACACACCCTATTGTACCTCCTTCCACTTGTTGAAAGGATTTGCACAAATGGCACGACCTTCAAACACCAAGTTGGGATTGGGATACATATTGACAACACTAGCTCGATCAGTGGGTATTGACCTCATAACGATGAAATGTATTCCGATAGAAGTTTTCAACCAAAGGTACTTGTATGTTTGTGGCCTAATGAGTTTCACGGGATGTAATTAGTGGCCCTATAATGCGAGAGTAGCTGTTAAAAATCAAGGAACAAGGGAGTCATCCTATAGCGAAGAAGAAGAAGAAGAAAGCAGCGATTCACAACAACAAGAAGCATAATCTACACTTCCTATGGCTGACACTAATACAGTTTTAGAGATGCTCAACCGTTGGGAAGCTGTTTACGCCACCAATAGCAACAGGTTAACTGCAATTGAAAGAACAATGGCGGATATTCAAAGCAACAGCGGTTTCAATTAAAGAAGTTGAAGAATTCTTCGCTGCGTCGAATGTGGAGGTGCCATCACCTACACCTTCAACACCAGGTTCTCCTGTTCCTTAAATGTTAATTTCAATTTTTTAATACACTAGTACATTGGTTACGTGTTTGTGATATTTTTGTTTTACTGCTCTTTGCTAGGTTATGTGTTTATGACTAAGGTAGTGACATGCTAAGAATATTGAACTTAGCTTGACAGATTGTTAACTTCATACATGCCTTTTTAGTCATTAAAAATCTAGAAAATGTAACTAATGATCATTTGAGGATAATGTGCATACTAGAACAACTTTGGTACTTTTTGCAGAACTATTAGTATTAAGTTCTTGCTTACTAATTATGATGATTGATGTTTACTTGAAGTTAAATTTGAGGATGAGAAAAAAGGTTGTGAATGTTAAGGAGGGATTTAAAAAACCTCCAAATTCTTGTTTCGTTGTGCTAAGGGTGCCCAAAACTGGCCTTAGACATATGAGCAGTGCTAGTAGCCACTTGATGATGAAAGTGAAGTAGGTTTTGTGAATTTAAGTATGCTCCTCAATTGCATTTAATTGAAAAAAATTTCATCTTAAGCAAGCTTCTTATGTTGTGTTTGGCATAAAGTCTCTTCATCCTCATTACATAGTTTTACCAATTGATAATATTACAAATATGTTCTACAGTGACTTGATTATGATAATGAAGTTATTGGTGCTATTTCCTGCTCTTGTATACGTACTATTCCCAATTTGATTTGAGGGAGCTTTTTTGAATTTTTGGTAATTAAAGGGTTGTAGGAAGTTCACAAGCATGTCAAGGTTGTTAAAATATTCTTAGTGTCAAACTATCTGAGTTATTGCTTGTGATTATATTCTTTTGTCGTTGTCTGTGCTTGTGGATAAGCACAAGTATAGTGGTGAGTATTGATGTGTGTGTTTTTACTTGTTGAGTGTTAATATTTTTAATTATGTTTGTGGTACTTTTCATTCTTAGTTTAGTAGTTTAGTTTAGTTTTTAGGCAAGTTTGACGTTTTGTTGAGTGTGAAAGAACAGGGGAGCAAAATGATAGAAGTTGGTTAAGGAAACAAGGAAAAATGCATCTGCTGCGATCGTAGGGGAGAATTATGGGAGTGCAACCAATATGCGATCGCAAGTCACTTCAGTGCAAGCACAATTGGGTTGCGATCGCAAGTTACCATGGTGCGATTGCAATATCAAATGATCTTTTGGAGGTAGCTTTGGCTGCGATCACAAGTTCTAAGTTGCGATCGCAACAGATGAAGACTTGAGCAAAGCATTAGGGTGTGATCGCAAGTGTCATGGTGCGATCGCGACTCGCAACTTCAGGGGCGATTCCAACATTTCGTCACATGTTAAATGAAGGGTGAACAGTTAAAAGAAGTACTCAACGTGCGAGAATGTGGGAGGATCTGTTGCAATTCAATAGAAGTGGACAATCACAAGGGAACAGAGAAAAAGCAATATTAAAAAGAGAAGAGGTACGAAGAAACATAGGGGAGGAAAAAGCAAGAAGAAGATAGAGGATAGGAGCTCTGTGAAGCTTGTAATTCAGGGCGTATGAACATTTATTTTCCTTTCAATTTATTTTTAGTTTGTTTATAATGTGTGCTTTCTAGTTTCTTATTCAAAGATTGTTTCACCCTTTATGGTGAATCTTGTTTTCTGAATTTTTGCTATGTATGGCTCCTATTCTTATGAATAGTTTTTATTAGATCTTAATGAGAATTGAGTTCTTTTAGAAAAAATCATACAAATCTAACTTGCATGCTGAGAGATTAGTGTCTAAGTTTTATTCCTCAAAAGTTATGTGGTTCGTTTTTGTTTCATTTATATCCAAATTGAGAGATTTCCATTACGATAAAATAGAGTAGGTAATTTAGATTTGAGAGAGAAGAGTTACTCCTTAAGAGACATAGGGGAGTAGAATAAAAGAATCAGATTTACTTAGTAGGAGTTGAAACAATTTTGGAACTTTTAATCTTGTGAATTCGTGAGAATCAATTCTTTTTCTGTATATATTAGTTTTGTCTTGGTAGTTTTAACATAGTTGATTTATTTTATATCCTTTTCAACGTCTATATCTTTTTATTATTAACTTAAACAATCTGGAAAGAATTTAATTGGTGCTTAGTATAAATCCTTGTGGGAATGATAACTGTACTACAATAACCCGTACATTTGCGATCGGGATCTGAGTGCGTTTATATTTATAACTCATCAGGTATATGTTTTATTGTCCTAATCATAGTACAAGAATTGTTGAAACTAGAAATGCTAGATTTATCAAAAGTGCATAAATTAGTGGGAGTTTAGAGTCACAGAAAGTGAATATTCAAGAAGTTAAAGCACAAGTTTTCTTGCTTATAACTTCTTCTCAAGTGTTTGTTCCTAGAGTTGTTGAAAATTTTAACAACTTACAAGAACAAAAAATGCATGATGAACTACAAATGCATGACCAAGCTCCAAATAATGAAGTCACCATTAATGAACCTGTTGTAAATGAGCCACATGAAGTTGCATTAAAAAGATCTTAAAGACGAAAGAGATCGGCAATTTCAGGTGATTATGTAGTTTGTTTACTAGAAGTAGAAAGTGATTTAGGTATTGATAATGATCCAGTTTCATTTTCATAAGCCATTGAAAGTGAAAATTCTAATAAATGGTTAGACGCCATGAAAGAAGAGTTAAAATCTATAGATGACAATCAAGTTTGGGATCTTGTTGAATTACCAGAAGGATGTAAAAGAGTCGGATGTAAATGGGTCTTCAAGACCAAACATGACTCTAATGGTAATACTGAGAGATATAAAGCTAGACTTGTCGCTAAAGGTTATACTCAAAAGAATGGTGTTGATTATAACGAGACATTTTCTCCTGTTTCTAAAAAGGATTCATTTAGAATTATTATGGCAATGATGGCTCATTATGATTTAGAGCTCTATCAGATGGATGTGAAAACTGCCTTTCTGAATGGAAATTTAGAGAAAGCAATCTATATGGATCAACCTAAGGGTTTCTTAGTTGAAGGGAAACAAAACGTTGTGTGTAAACTTAAGAAATCAATATATGGACTTAAGCAACCATCTCGACAATGGTATTTCAAGTTTAATGATACCATTACTTCTTTTGGTTTTAAAGAAAACACTATTGATCGGTGTATATATCTGAAGATTAGTGGGAGAAAATTTATATTTCTAGTCCTATATGTTGATGATATCTTACTAGCTGCTAATGATCTTGGATTGTTACATGAGACTGAGACGTTTCTCTCTAAAACTTTCGAAATGAAAGATATGGGTGAGGCAACTTATATGATAGGAATTGAAATATTCCGTAATCGATCATCAAGGATGTTAAGGCTGTCTCAAAAAGCATATATCAAAAAGATTTTAGAGAGATTCAATATGGACAAAGGAGACAAATTTAGTCTTAAGCAATGCCCAAAGAATGAATTGGAACACACAGAAATGGAAAGAATTCCTTATGCATCTATTGTTGGGAGTTTAATGTATGCTCAAACCTGTACTAGGCCAGACATCAGT